>JAOXNN020000001.1:1007677-1020578 GCA_028571205.2 Hydropsyche betteni
GTTGGTAAGTTCACTCTTTGTTTATTTTCGTGCCATTTTATTTATCGAGCAATTATTAAGTTTCAGAATTAAAAGCGAACACCTCACGTATCTGCACTCACGCGAAACGAAAACGTGACTCCAATTCGTTTTAGAAAATTTTCCGAACCCGACGCGAATGTGGCTTTTCTGATAAAATTTGGTTTTTATGGCACGTCGGTCTGGGACTGAAATGGTTCACTGTTTATTTTCGTGGATAGATTTTTATTGAATTTATTGCGTTGCATATAAACACTTCAGTGTATACATATCGCGTTGACTTAGCGCACTTTTAGCGTCCGCAAAGTTTTTGTGGTTTGAACGTGTTTACGTGTTCTCACAAACGACCGCCATCTTATTCGCGCAGTTTGCGAATAAAATCAGCAAGTCATACGTCTGTGGAGAGGAGAAAGAGTCGCACTACGAATGCATAAATCAGGGTAGAGGTTTCGGTTGCGTTCTGCGGTTTCGCCTTACGTACGACCGGGTCGGCGACTGTTGACCATAAATAGCCATGGAACATTATGCGGACGATAGAGGCTACTGAAATTTATCGCCTTCAGCGTGCAGCAGTTGTTGCCTTTTTTCCGTGTTGTATTTGGAATATTCCTTTTGGCTTGCCTTATCCAGAGCCATTTGAATGAGAGCCCCGAGGCGCTTCCGTATTCAGGTGCTTTTGCTCATTCGAGCTTGTGATGCACCGAGATGCAACTATGCATCTCAAACAAAGTGAGCCAAACAAGATTTCTTCCCCCTGCCTGCTAGAGATGAGTATTTAGAGAGGGTTCAACTTAAATGAAGCATTTGAGACTCTATCATACCGAGGCTTATTTATGAAGATGTAGAATTTCCTAATCAAGACGAATTCATAACATAATACTTATAATTTTCAATAAGTGCAAAATGAATTATAAATTTATGATAATATTTTAAAATTATTTTTATGCAAAATTTACGGTTCAATTAAATAAATTGGTTTGTTTTCCAGAAAAAACTCTTATCTTATCGAAGCGGAAACGTAAACAAATTATTATCAAAAAATAATTGAAAATTCACCGATAAAATTTATTATTAATTTTTTAATAAATGTTCTCACCAGCAGCGAGACTGAGATAAGCGAATAACGAAAGCTCTCGAATTTCACGAGAGAGTGTCTATCGATAAAATTTTTAACGGTTCCGCCAATAAGACTCAAACGTCCAATTAAGAGCGACAAACAAGATATGAAAGGAAATAAACAAATAACTCCGTTTCAGCAGTGTGTTGTAGAGGCTGAAACAAACGAAAAGATACGCGCCGTCGATACTCGAGCAATAACAGTCTGAAATATAAACCGCCTTTGCGTCCGATAAAATAGTAATAAAAGTAAATTCAATTCTGTATCTCTCCCTATATATACTGCTTCGGAGGAGCGCGTTCGTGTGCCGAGGTAATGTTTTCTCCACTGAACCCATTTTCCTTTAGGATGAATCTGATTCGATCTTTTGTTTCGGGGTTTAATTCGAATGTTCGGGTGCGGATCGCTGAAAATGAAATTTGTACCGTTTTTTTATGATCATGGGGTGATTCGTGTTATTCGTCGTGTCAGTTTTTTTTTTAATTTGATGCATAATGTAGTATGATAAGAATGCTTTCGATGTATCCGCTAAAATAAGTTATGTATCAAATATTAATTTATTGTTTTTGATGTAATTTTAATTGATAAAATTAATGAAATATTTCATTAAAAAAGTGAGAGAAATTTAAATTGTGAAAAGCATCAAGGGTTTTAAAAAACATAATGAGAGAATAAAATTCAAATTAAAATTGAAATAAGAGAATAAATTAAGATAGCGGAAGTTAATATTTCATAACGAAAACATGCTTTAAGATTCAAAAGGATGAAAATTATTATAGATAATATTTTGAAATTTTGTTTCTCGGTTTTTGTTTTGTTAATAATAAGATATACACCGTTAACACGTTTCGTTTTTTGTTTTTAATTTCCAAGCTAAAGTGCTTCCCACACACTTCAAATATCATAAAACAACTATATTTAAATATCTATCTCGAATCCTCAACATTGTTGGACAAAAGTTACCAACAGCCGGAGTGATGGGCCAGCTTTTTCGGTTCGGCGGCAGCACAGACCGCTTTTCCTCCGAATAAGGATTTCGCAACGCGCTCCGCCCTCACAGTATATTTTCCCGAAGCTGTCGGCGCATTTGTATGGATTTGGATTGTATAATTTTTCACTTTGTATCCATCTGGTTGTTTGCGCTGCTCTTTTTACAACAGTCAGCGAATCCTTTGTGCTTGAATCGGATAAGCTTTATAGATTTCCCACGGCAGTGCTACGCCGTAATGAACGGCCGAGTCGATGACTGACGATCCATTGTACCCACAATTCCCTGGTCACATTTACCGCGGATTAGTTTTAATTCGAGATGAATTTACACAGATTTTTATCATTCGAGTATTCGAAGATTTTCGAATTTTTTAATATATTATATTAAGATCAAGATAAGGATAAAGTTAAGTACACGTTTTTTTCATTTTTATAAATATAAAAATCACATCCATAAAAATCTCGTATACTCATTTATATAGTTTCCAATTGGATGACCACAGTCAAGGGGGTGGGAAAAAATACGAGACTTTCGTACAATAGTTGTATCCCGCAGAGCGAAATATTATATCTGCTTTCGTGTCAGACCACCATATAGATAAACTCATAAAACACACATATTTCATTTAATCATTTCGCCGTCAAACACATACACAACACAACACAGATAAACGGAAAAGATATCACTACGTTTGCGGGAATGGCCCTCGCACAAAGCGCGTTTTATTGTTCTGAAAATATTCCCGGAGAGGAAAAGCCCGGAGCTCGCGCGCGCGATCTTTTTCGCCATTTTCCGACGACCCCGTCGGCCGACTTTCGCAGTTTCGTTTTATTTTTGCGCGTCCAAAAAATGAGAGTGACAAAGCAAAGCGAGCCGTTGCCTGAGTCACATACATAGCGTCAGACACATTCTGGTTCGAGTTACGCCACCCGCACTGTCGATGGTCATATTAGTCCAGGAGATAAATCACTCTGACTTCTGACATTAGGCAACTTGCAATAAACTTGGAGCTTTTCCTCCAAGAAGACCGCCGTTCCGCAACACCTATCTAACTCTATATAGGGAAAATTTCCTACGGTTCGCTCGGACCGCCGGTGTGGGGGAGGCGATTTGTCTTTGTTTATTTCAAAGTGACAGGCGATTCAGTCGGTTCTTAACGAATTTCGCGTCTTTTGTAGGGAATAAAATACCCTTGTCTGCGCTCTTTGCTTTATCTATCATCATATGTCATAACGAGTATACGAGCTATGTTGTAATGTTTGCGCTCGATGCCGAAAACAAAAAAAAAACTCATAAACTCACGTCCTTGGATAACAACGTTCAATGCCAAAACAATAACTTTATTCCCGGAAGATTAAAAAACGCAAATTCGGCGCGTTCTCTGTATCACCATATGTTTATGATAGAATAAGCAAAATAATTCCATTTAGTACACAATATTGTTGCGATATCGGGAAATTCGAGACAGTTAGAAACGTACAAATTCATTATATATAGTAGAAGATAAAAATAAAAATTTCTCTTTTAACTGAAATTATTTTCATGCGAACAAACGTTCAACATGGTTTTCACTGAATCACATGCAACTGAAAATGCACAAATAAAGCAGAACGTCAAAATAATTTACAATCCAGCCAATTTCACAATCTCCGCACAAACAACACCGCATAAACGAGAGAGTACAAGCAAACAAGATTAAATTCCAACAGATGATCACATTGGGCGCCCTCCAAAGGCGCCGGTCGCCCGAGAGGTAAACTCCGACTTTCACGTACACGAAAGAACATGGTCAAAAGAAAACCTTCCGCAGCGGGATAACGTACGAGACAGCCGGGTACCCGGGATTTCTCACGTGCAAAACCCCAAAGAAAAATCGAAGTGTTCCTCGGGAGCCAGCCGTATATTGTGCGGCTCGATCACTGTCCCGGCGTCTCTGGTTGAAATGTCGGTGCGACGACCGTTGTACGTACATGTGTCCGTATCTGGGATCGGGTTACTTTCCGCGGGATCACACCTTTGGGATGAGAGGTTCTGCGGATGTGTCTATCTGGTTTCGGCGTGTTATTTTGATCTTTTCGTGTTATGTTCGAGAGAGGTTGGAGCGTCCGGTCATATATCGTAAAACGGAATGTGAAAATTGAGATTTTTTTTTGATTGAATTTGTTTGATTAAAATAAAAGATTAATTCAAAATTATTTTTTTTCTTGAAAGTTAATATTATATATTTTTTTTATATTAAACAATGTGAAAAAGCTGAGGAAATTCAAAGCTTATCTTAATAGTGTTTATACTTTCGTCTAGAATTTTTCATAAGTTTTAACGCGATAAGAAAACGAGTTGATAGGCAATCTCAGCAGTAGTTTTTAGCTACTCACAATCAGTAGTAATTTAATAAACTCGTAATAAATTTTCATACATTCTGAAATCGACCCGACACACTAAAATCGACAGATTACCAAATGCGCAATTCACCGCATACACGTAAAGTGCACCACTTTATACACCACCGAAAATTTTCAAAAGGAAATCACCGAGACCGAACTACAATAAACATATTTCCGAGCACGCATTTTGTTTCGAACGAGCGCACAGCCAGACAATTTTCCAACTTCCGAACGAGACCGTCGAATTTTCCGAGCCGGCCGATCCGATACAAATGTCGCCGCAGTACGTGAGCCTCGCCGTCGAAATATCCGATTTAACATTATAAAGAACGGAAGTTTGTCCCGGCCACCGAGACATGTTGGTTAGCTTGTTTGACTTGCAGCTAACGAACGGTCTACTTTAACTTTTTGAGGAAACTGCCAACGCCTCTCGGGTACGTATCGTATTATGGGTATGTGCGGTCTCTCCACTTATATGAAGCACTTCGTCGTTGTACGTGATTGATGATGGTAGTTTCGGCACGGTTTTAACTTTAATTAATAGTTAACTTGCTAATTATTTCAGACACATCTGGATCGCCGACCCACACCCACGGTCCGAGCACGCTCCAGTTACACTCTTGTAAAGTCTACGGTGCAGTTAGGAATTCTGTGCATGTTTGTGTAAAAATTGAAGAATCGCGTGTTTTTAATTATTTTTAGCACTGGCGAAATGTTAAAGCTCTCGTTTGTGCTTAAAAAAAGTAGTGAAAAGTCGTGAATTACATTTCGGACAATGTTGTATGAATGATATTTCATTGAAAGCTTTCGCGGAAAAAAATCGAAATTTAAATTTCATAAATCGGTTTTTCGTGTTTGAATTTGGTATTTAATCTGGATCGAAATGTGTTTGAACGGAATTTTGATCGAGATTAAAATGTTATATATTCAAAAATTTTTGCACCAAAAATATGAGTGATCTCAAAGTAAACGATTTTTAATTTGGAAAATTTAATTTTAGATAAGAATAACATAAAGCATTTAATTTACAAAAACGTATTAAAACCCGATTTTTCTTGGGGAAAAAACTTAAATTTTACTTCAAGCCCTTTTAAAAACTCTTAAGAAAATTACATCTAATAAAAAAAATGATGTAAAATTATCCTTCAATGCTTCGACCCAGATCCGTGTTCCGGTAAAAAAATATTTAACGAACGCTTTTAATGGACCGAATCTTGCACAAATCTAAGTATCGAATAATATTCTGAATTTTTCATAGCCATTATAAAACTCAACTCGTTTTTTGTTTCATTTACATTTCACCAAAGCTACCAATTAAATTCTAAAACATACGAAAAGTTTTTTTTAACAGTTTTATTTATTGTAAGTGCTCATTCCGGTTTCTTTCTGAAGGACGCCGTTCTATGCTAAATGTAATGAATATTTTGTAATAACATTGAAATATCGCCGCCACGTTAAAAATACGATAGCAACATTTCGTTGTACCGAACGTAAAAACAGTACCATTTTTTATTTCCGCCTTTTTTCTGTAATACGGACGAAATATATAAAACACTTGATGACGTCTGTTTACCTTGGACGGTGAAATTTTAATTCACACATTAAATTTCGTATACTGGCGCTTAAATTAAAACCGCTTGACATTTAATATCAAAAGAGAGGCAGACGAGCCTTATTGCCCGCTGGAAAAGTTTAAATTTTCCGTCAATCATAAAATGGTGGCGCCGGGTCGCCATGTCGAAAATAAACTCAGTTCCACTGTGTGAAAAAATAAATGAGCGGACTTAAAAAAATATGTAATAATAACAAAATAACTTGTATGTTTTTCCAACGTCTGGATATTCTTCGTCGTTTGTTCGTACATATTTGGTTTTGGTTGTTTTTGCGAAACAGTGACGTTTTTCAAATGGGAACTGAAGGAATATCGTGAGAAAATCTCGTCGTAATTGTTTCAGAAAATATAAAATTGCAGTAATCTGGTCATCGTTATACAAACAAAAAAGGAAAAGATAAATCAATAATGACTGTTGAATTTTTAATAAAATTTAGACACATTTCATACAAAATCAATGCAATGAAATGTTTGTTTCAGGATTTCAGGTTTTGATTTCAACAATTTCAATTATATTAAAATTCAATTTATAAATCACTTTATAATCCTGAAAATGGATATCTAATACCGTTTTTATTTTTAAAGATTATTCTCTGGACTAAAATAAATTCTAGCATTTTCCGAAAAAAATTAAAAGCCTAAATTAATGAAAGCGACTGGGTATATTCATCGAATTGCAAAAAATTGAATCAAACGATACGAATTGAGAGATTAAGTACAATTTATCAACGTATCAACATTATATATGACCCATGAAAATAAATCTTCGGGGCTTTAATATAACGAAAATCCTAAATTGAATTGTTTCATCGAACTTTATTATAATTTATTATATGTGACCTCAAAATAATATAACATAATATTAGCGCCTGCGATTTTCACACAACTGGCAATGCCACCAGTGAGTGCCGATTATAATTGAATCGTTTGCGTCGACACAGCCGAATTAGTGAGACCAATTTCTGCGATAATACGCACACGAGATTAGAAACAATTTCTTAGAGTGGTTGCATCACACTGCCATAAAACCAGAGGCGTGTCGCACGAATATGTGGATATTGGAAATTTTCAGGTCTTAAGAGAAATAGTAAAATATATATATATTATAGTTTCAAACTGACATATACTACATTCAAATGATTTTGATCTGACAAATAATTAAAATTCTATGGTTTAAAAGAAATTTTTGTTTGTTATTTATGAAAATATGCAAAAAAAGCTTGATAAAGAATTTTGGATGTAAATACGTTGTTAGAAATCAGAAAAGATAGAAAAGTGTACCCTACAAGCATGATAGAAGCGATGGATTTTGCAAGTTGAATAAAGAGGTTGAAATAGCAATTGGTTGACAATGTGGATGAATAGAAGATGGACACATGAAGTAGTACAATGGTTACCGGGAAATTGTAAAAGGAGATAGAGAAGATTGAGTGGACGGTAGACGGATGAACATGTATGAAATACATTGTATGAGAGTTACTCAAGATCAAAAAAAGTACATTGTAAAATTCTTCTAACAAACAACTGACGAAAACAATGAAAAATCTTTCAACTATTAAATATACGTATAAAACATGAAACGAAAGCATCCAAAAACAAAATCAACGCAACGAAAAAATACCTACACTCGCATCGCACAATGGACCAACAACAAAACAAGCAAGAAACGGAAAACTCCCATTAACTACGCACCCCCTGGACCCGCACACGATTTTTTCAATCCCGAGCACCCCGAACGACTTCGACCCCGCCACTGTACATCGCAGCACACCACAATACGACATCGCGTTATAAGCACACAGCGGCATAATGGCAGAGGGCCGTGCAGACGTCGTAAGGCAGTCGCCAGCGTGGCGAGGGGCCCCGGCTATCGATCAGCCCCCGGCCCCCGCCTCTGCCCCGGGGCCCCCGTGGGCCTGCGCCCCCGCCACTTATCATCCGTCGCGAGATATGGATGCCGCTTGTCAGACGGGAAATACTTCAATTTATCAGCGCTCGACCGTTTGTTTCACCTCGACGCTGTGCCGTTTTTCTCGTATTTTTTGCGCTTCTTTTTCATTTTCGATTGGCCGACGTCGCGCTTTCACGTTGTAATTAATCTGATGAATTTCGGTCGGAGGGGATTGTTGATGGTCTGGAGATCGTAACGCGTTTCGTGGAAGAGTCGAGGCTCTACAATAAAAACTCGATTGTTATCCGAATTTGATCAAATTTTTATATCTTTATTATACACTCGGCGATTTTTCGTATTTGATGTTTGATAAATCGAACGAACAATCAAATCATGCGCTCGAATAAGCAAATACAAAAATGAGCTAATCATCAAAAATGCTCGTATCTTATCCACTCAACCACGTAACGCAATCATTCCACATCTACTCGTACGAACGACACTCAAAGATGCACGAGTACGTTAATTTTTATTTTTTTTTGTTTTATATATAGCATCATAAACCAATTATATTACTCGCTCAATTTGAATGGAAATGTAACGGAAGCAAAGGAAACGTAGCGAGCAATGAGATCCTACACCCTCCCGGTATTTATATGAGGGCACACGTGTATGATGGATCGTGCTTTCGCATTATATAATATAATAAACATGTTTTTTTTTAGAATTTTATTGTAAAAATACTAAGATAAAAGTATGTGTCTCACATGCATGCACATAACAATATGCATAGGTAACGAGGTCGCCGAACAAAAGTCAAACGCGAAAATTGACCCAGATTTTCTTGACGCGTTCCCGCGTAAATATTATTTCGCAAACAAACATGTCTGCGTTGATTCTATTTTCGCAGACAAAATCGCAAACAGACGAATAAAAACGTACTAACGAACTGTTACGCTTTGGATATTGTGTCACATCTATATTTTTTATTGCAAGGGCTATACTTCGCCAAAATGTACCGTGTTCTATCTAGACAATTTAATTTTTAGATGGCGCAAATTTGACTCGAGACTGCAACGAAGTAGCACTTAAAAAATAACATCAGTGATGCTGAAAAATAATTTCCATTTTTATTTTTGAAAATATCCAATTAGATCAAAGTGTATATAAAAACTATATTATTATAAGAAATTGAATATGAAATTAATTGCATTTAAGATTGAGTCTTGTTCAATTTAATTGGAATTTATTTACATTTTCGATTCAAACTCAATAATCAAAAAAGTGTTTTAATACATGTATTCGATAATTTCATTCAAAATTTTTTAAAAAACTCTGAATTCAGTATTGGCATATAAAAGACAGCGAATCCCTTCCAATAAGTGCACTTTACACTTTGTAGAGCGCATTTCGTTTTGGCTTCAGGGCCAATATAGCACAAACGGAACATCTTCCTAGTCAATACACTTTTGCAACGACTCTTTTCCTCGAACTGCGAAATTAAAATCAGTTTTGTATTATTTCGAAAAAAACAAACAAACCAGACTTTAATTAGAGGACATCGAAATTGCGGTTTTCACCTTAGGCAGTGACTTTACGTGTTTATAAAGGCCGTGAGTTGCGGCCGGGCAAAAAACAATTTATGTCTTTCGGTTAAAAGCAATTTTAACTGTGCTTTCCGCAACGTTAACCGCCGGTCACTTAGCTAACTTTTATTGGCTTAACGTTTCAGAGTCCAATTAATCTGGCCGACGGATGGACGGCTCAAAAATTTATGGACGCGCAAATAATAATAAAGAAACAAGAGTGGGGATTGTCTAAATTTGAACTTTTCCATTAGCTGGTCGGTAATTTCGCGATGTTCGCCGTTCGAAAAACTAGAACGCTTTTCTGAGTTCGGCCTTATTGTTTCCGAAGCTGCCGCCAACGGTCGACGAGGGCTTACTCGCAGATTAAGAGATGAAAAGAATTAGAAAGTTTCTTATCTATCGAAAGCTCTGTGCCTGAGTAGTAAAGTAAAGAGCTGAAGCTTCGCGGAAAATTTTCACTAAGCTCTCCCGTTTTTTATATATGACATCTGAAGAGATAAGCTACGGGAACTTACATTTAAATTTTTGTACATCAAATATTAAATTTTAACTTTAAATTTGAAATTGAACCCGACTTTTTTTGATATCCAAACATACAATTTTACTACTATAATAAAATATAATATTTTATTTTCAATTATGTATTATACATTATTTTTTTCAGAAATCATTATCAATTTAATTATAGCAGCAATACCAAAAGCGAATATCATATTCAACACTTGCTAAGCTCTGGAATAATTTAAAGATAATTCAAATAATTTCTGCATCAGCTGAAATTTGTGAGAATATTAATAAACCAAAATTCATCAAGTGAAAAGTTCATTATCGTCTTACTTTCTGAAATGATCGTTTAATGATATACCGCGTTTAATATTGCATCAAAATACTTCCTGAATCGTCATCGTCTGCCCGTTAAGAAACGCATTTACTTATTCATAAGAAGTATCGTCAAGACGAAAAGTTACCTGCAAAATTTCGCATATTTATTAACAAGTTTCGCAACAAGAGCGAAACCGTACATTGTGCAAGTCGGAAGGAATTCTTGAATCTCGACAACTCTTCGAAATGTTTCGCCAAGCGGAAAAACTCGAATTGAGCAACCTTTCAATTCGGGAATATAATACAACCCAAGTTGTATGGATGTGATGGGTGAGCATTCATATATGACGACTTTCACTATTCTTGATATTCGCGGAAATTCAGTTTGGTTCGAAATAAACTTGGAGCGTTGTATCAAATTAATATTTTTCATATTACGTTCTTTATGCGGTTTATCTGATAACATTTTCATAAATTCATTTTTCGGTTCTATCTTTAGAAGTATAATCTTTTTTTGTCCACCATACGTTGAATTCAACGTACATTATACGAACACCATTGTCATAACAAAGGATATTAATGTGAGGAACATATGCGTGTCAAATACACGGATGATATGAGGGTTTTTATGAGAACTTTTTGTCACACGACCTTTGTTTTATTTACATTTATGAAACTCGCATTAAATCCTAAAAACATTGTTTTATTTTTCGATACACATTACGTAATAAATAATAATGAATTTGAATAAAATTTTCATAAAACCCCGGACTACTGTTTTAAAAAAAATATTTACATATTCGAATAACAAGACCTTTCAATTTAAAATAAGTTTGCAAAAGAACGTATCATTTTGGAATTTTATAAAAAAAAACGTGTCACAAAAAATATTTACAGAACCGTTAAACGGCATGTTTACAGCCAGTAAAATGAACATTAAATAGGATGTGTTAAAACGAGCTCGAAAACGCGAAATATCCCATTTATCACCGATAAAACGACAAGCGCAAATCCGATACCGTATTTACGCCACCTTTAAAAGTATATCTATTAAAGACCACAGATCATACATAAAAACGCATTGATGAACGCCCACCACTCAGCCCGCCCGACCGAGAACATTCTTTGAATTCTGACCGAAAAAAAAAAGATTTTCCGAGAGCAAAAAGCAGCACACCCTCCCTGGTATATTTTTGTATACGTAAGACGGGCTTGGATATACATATTTACCTCTTATATACATGCACACAACTCGTCAGACACCGACGTTTCCTCTACAATAGAGTTGCGCTTTTCCCGTACAATTTTCCCGCGCCGGCGGCGCCGTCCGTACGACGTAAAAGCTTCCGAGTTCTATTCGAAACGCCCCTATGAAGTTCAGTACACCGTGACCCGGCTTTATCTTAGCTCTTCGCGAGTGCTACACTCGTATGTGTTCGAATATCTCTTTGCGAGGATGTATACGTTTAAGGGTGTGTGTCTATAAGCTCACGCAACGGTAAAAGCCGGCCCGTCAAGCGTCACTTGAAAAATACGGCGATTCGGAAACGGCCGTCTAGAAGATGCCTGCACTTCCAACAATGCCGTGTATAGTCAATGTTGGCTTTTTTCGAGTTCCGATTTTGATATTGGAATTTTCATTTAATTAAATATTGGTTTATGTTGAAAGTTCAATGAACGCTTCTTTTATTCACGTATATATTATATTTTACTTTAAATTTTAACAATTTTGTTTTGTGAAACAAGATATTAATTAAAGTATAAGAATAGAAGATATAACTTGTTTAATTAAAAACGTAGACGTAGATTATACCTTTTGTTACTTATACATTAATGAATAATTCTCAAGATCAAATCAACACACTGATACGAGTTTATAAAAGACACGAAATAAATTGGAGCTTTTAAACACATCAACAATCAATCCAATAACGTTTGATGGACCATTAGCGATATGATGCACTTTGCGTCAATGCCTATAGCATCATAAACGTTCGCAATCTCGAATCTATAGAAGCGGCACTTGCAATCATGCCAGCGCACATAAACGAGATACCTGCGATAATTCGGATCACTTTATCCTCCCCGAAAAGACCTTTACTTCTGGTTGCCGCAGTCTTGGGGGGATTTGGCTCGGATATCTTTGATTGCTTCCTACTTAATATATTGTTCGGGGGAATCCTTCGCACGTATGCGCCATCGTTATTACGTTCCCGCTAGCATATTGCCAGCCCACGCAACTCGAACGATAATAAAGATTATCGTCGTCCCGACCCATCCCAATGTAAGAAGAAATCAAAATTATATCATGCGATATTTATTACGTTAGGGACGCTGAATCGAAATTCACGATAATGTGTTCCAAGTGAATTTGCGAATAATCGAGAATTGTATGCGTATAAATTATAATCTGGATTCTATATCAATCAAGTGACGATATAATGCATCGCTGAGATTATTTTTGCCAGAGTCGCTTT
>JAOXNN020000001.1:1020908-1062216 GCA_028571205.2 Hydropsyche betteni
AAATTATAATCTGGATTCTATATCAATCAAGTGACGATATAATGCATCGCTGAGATTATTTTTGCCAGAGTCGCTTTCGTCTTTGATATATCAGCGAGATTAATTAATCTCTACGCGCTTTCGGCGCGACGCTTAATTTTGTCGCGGAAAATCTTCAAGGAAATCTCGCGACGCTTACAAATTGCTCCACGTCCAACTTTGCAGTTAAAAGTTTGAGCAGCCCGTGTCGCCTGACATTTGCATTATCTTGAGCACTTCGCTCCACTAATAATAATTTCACACGTTAACGTCGAAGAAGGTTTCGACGCGCCGCGCGATACATTCTAGCCAAATTGCCGTTTAAGCTAATCGCGTATCGCAAATTCTTGCTTCAGTTTTTTTTCTTTGGCTCGGGTCGAAAACTTATCCGCGTCGAATATAATCTGGAGGAAAAACGAGATTACAACGCTCGATTACTGAAGCGCAGAGGCGGGAATCCCGGGATTCTCGAAGCGGAAGCCACTATTTCAGGCTTTCGAGGGTTCTGACGGCGGATCCCTGTGATTAAATTCGGGATTAGCTAATATCGAAGTAAACTCACTATGCGTACGCATAAAATATTATATTGTAGTATGTACGTTTGCGGATTATTATTATTCGTCCGTTTTAATTATCCGCCGTGCGCCGTAATCGAAAGTTCAAAGCTCAACGGCTGTCTCTATTATTTTATGGCGAAACGCGAAGCACCCATCCCAAATTTTTATTTTCTTGGTATTAAAACAGTTTATTATGCCGAATAGTTATAATAATGGTCATTTGGAATTCAATACTGCATTCGGCCTTCCTTTTCTCTCGCACACGGTCGCGCGTGTCGTTCGTATAAATGCGATCGAACGCGCTTAGAATCTGCGAGAATTGATTTTAGATTACTTTCGCGCGGTTACATACGTATCTCGAATTCTCTCGCATTAATTCTAGGCAACAATAAAGCGTAGGCTACATGCAGGGGTTATTTCTATGTGGTGGGCAAGAGTAAGGAGCCGCTCTCAGTCTTATTACAAAGTGTTGTTTTATGGGCGCGAGCAGTTTATGACTTTTGTGTTGTTGCGAATGTGATGGATGCTGCACGTGATGAAATATTCAATGGCGACTCGACCAGGAAAACTCATCATAAAGCATTTTATTAGCTCTGTAGGTAATAAAGAGTCACATAAATGCGTAAAACAAACGCGTTTCGCAAACTATACACTATGTCGTTATCGCTGCACGCTGCACGATTCCGGCACGTGAATGTGAATGAAATTTTTCACTTGATTCGCAACCCTATGTTAAAGATGGTAATTACTTAATTTTTATGCCCAGCCCTCCACATTAAAAAAGACAAGTTAATAGCGCCACTTTCACCGAGAAAGATGGAGTGGATAAAGAGCCGGCTTAAATCTCGTCTTACATAAAAAATCCAATAACGAGCTTTATTACCATATATTTACGACAAATAATGTATAGCGGTAATTAAAAATTAATTCTAACGTATGAAGATGTACGGTCTCGTTTTAATCAAGAGACAGGTGAACGCTTGAGAAATTCGAACTTTTGTCAGTACTTTGGTTCCACAAACTAGACTTACGCTTTTTGGTCGCAGCTCTAAGAGGTTTCGCTTAAAACCTCGAAATGCCAGTAACCAAAAGTAATTTAAACTTTAATTTGTTGGCGAGTGATGCAGCGGGTTTTGCAGACGGGTAAAAACCATGAACGTATGTATGCAGAAGACTTAACACATATGACCCTTCGTATATGTCCAATCGCACGAAACGTGTGTCAACATTTTGAAATCCAAAGCTACTACTACACTCGTTAAATATGTCTGAGAGGAAAGTTTTTCAATTTTCTAACACCAGAAAGGTGCAATGTGCTTAAAATTACAAGTTTCCACGAGAGGTACATTTTCATTACGGCATGCACCTGGGGGTGAATAAGTTCTCAGGTCTTGTTACATTTAGTGTTCCATCTTTCGATATTAACATATACATCTAACCATACGAGCTAACATTAAAATAATTAAAACCTCAAATAACAAAAAAAAACTCTTCGAAAATAATTACGCAAAACTAATTCCATAATCTATATAGATAAATTTCGGAATGTAGCGCAGCTTGTTTATGTAAATTCAACTAATGCACGACGATATACAATTAACGCCCAGTTATCGCCAAAGAGAGTTTCGTAAGCGATTCGCTCAAACTTTTGCTCTAACACATGCATACATTTCCAAATTGCGACATGTGATTAGTGCCGCTCGTTAAGTTCGACATTTCCGAAAAGTCGCGCGCACTTCTCGCCAAAATTCAGAATCCATACCCGAGCGAACATCGGAAAAGCCGAGAGTTTTTTTCCACGTCCTTCGTTTCTGGCTTTTGTGGGACATGAGCGTATATTCCCCCGCGAAAGGTTATGCTAACACTAAAAGCTATTACGTCTTCGCGAGGGCGTAATGGTCAAAATTGTTCTGGGAATACGAACATGTATGGCTCGGGTGGATGTGCGGCGGGTGTAGAATAAAAAGTCGCATTCTCCGCCCACACAGTTTGTTGGAAAACATTCAAAATATATTTTGATTTTAAGTGTTATATGAGAATAAATTTTTGAATCTTTAAATTAACAATGATTTAAAAAATGAGTTAGAAATAATAAGACTGTTTATTTTGTTTTCCAATAATTTTCCTAGTGTCAAATAAGGCAATTAAATAAAAAAAAAAGAAAATAAATTTAAATTTTCAATAAATACAAACAAAATGAACTATAAAAACCATAAATTTTAGTTAAATAATTTTTATATTATTATATCAATTTAAATAATTTACATTACTAAACATAGACTTGGGGAAGAAAAAAAATATTAAAGAAAGCCAGAAAACAAATTTAAAAAATATATGTGTGTGTGTGTGTGTGTACAATAAAAAAAAAATACATTTTAGAATCAAAATAGATTGTAGATTTTGATTCTGCATCCTTCATAAAGTTAAGAGGTCGGGAACCTTTTTGATGCTCCTCGCTTAATTTCGCTCCATATAATGGTTCGACACGCCTCACTGACTGCGCTCTCTCGTCTTTTTCCATGTTGCACATATGTAGACGTATATGATGTACATATAATGTGCGCCATCGTGAAAAGACAGTTTCGCTTTGAATTATGGCAGCAACATATGCCCAAAACCGGAGGTCTGTCTAATGTCAATATGCGTATGCTTCGTGTATGCGTGCGACTTCGTTGTGCCTGTTTCGGAAAAAAATACGCTTCAAAACGAACTCGTTTTTGAATATACAAAAAACTAAATAAATAAATGATGAATTCTCCGTTTAGAAATTCACCGAAAGCGGATGAAAAAGAAACGGGCTGACGATGTGCGTTCATCAGGCCATTTGGCTATCCGTCTGTCGATATTGGAAAAAGTATATTCCCTTTCGAAAAAAAAAATAACCTCATTTGAAACGATTCAATTAAAATGAAACAGAAGGCGTAGACGCTTTATTTTTTTTATCATCTTTTTCGATTGAACATTTTTAGCTTTTATACAATACATAGTTTCATTTTCGTAAGACGATAAGCTTTTACAAAGACGCTTACTGACGAAGTAGATTTATCGAATGTAGTTTTTAGATAGCTCGTCACAGATTGCCTTCAATAGTATTAATGAATCAAATGTATTTTTTTCATTATTTTAAATTTATATATACAATTCCGACTTAGCATTTTAGTGCAATTTTCAGAACACATTTCGAATTCAATTTAAAAATGAAGATATTATATAAAGAATTTCAAGTATTTTCTTTTCATTTGACATTTATGAAGATTGAAATGACAAAATGAAAAAAAAAATCATATTGTTCGATATGAAAATAAAATAATTTTGAAATTTAAAAACATTTAAAATATAAAATAATTTAATATACATAAACTGCTTTGAGTACAAAATTGCAAACGGAATCAGCCATGCGAAAATTCGATTCTAGGATGCTTATCAAATAAAAATTTAACTTTATTTATTGATTCCATTTGACTTTTGATCTTAATAAAGTCTTTGAACGTTGCGGTTTTATCTCTTTCTCCCTAGCCATTATTCTAGTGGATCTATCTAGGTCGGTTCTGTTAAATCCTTTTCTTTAAAGAGAAATCGAACGTAACTCAGAAACGCTGAGATATCGCTTCCGTAGTGCTTGGTACCCGATCACGGCACAGCGAGTTAGCCGTTTTAAACTCGTTATAATGTACGAGTTCTGGCACAAACACTAGTTATTTTTGAAATTGTTTGTCGTACTTTATCGCAATCATGTACACAGTAGATTTTCCGCGACGAGAATCGAAAACACGATTCGACGATTTTCCAGATTAAACTCTTTTCAAACTATTTCCATATAATTTTATAGTTTTTGAACACTAATGAGTTCAAATAATGCTGATAAAAATTATATAAATAAATTAACATTGGTGTTATATATAACAAAATTTTATAATGAAATTATTCAAATAGTAGATGTTTACAAATGTTTTATTACTGTACAAAATGTTCTATATTATATTTAATTTTAAAAATAAATATAAAAAACTATTGAATTTATATATTATATAAGGTACTTTTGCCCATATATCTAACACAAGAAAGCAATCGTGCTTCGCATAGAAGCGGTGAATTTGAATTGATTCATTCTAGCGTATTTTGAATAAACACAATCAACGCGAACGCGCTCCATTGAAAAATCGTACGTCCCTTTTGATTAATATGGTTTTGTGAGGCTTTAATTAAATGTTTTACTCAATACTAATTGGAAATTCATCAAGCACCATGAAAACAATAACATTCGCCGTTTCAATTTGAAGGCGAGAGCGGCAACTCGCAACCCCCAATTACGTACTGTTCGCGAGAATCCATTTATAAAACACAACACTGTTCCACAGCACGCATCAGAAACGAGGCATCATACTATTTTTAAAAATAGTTATATATTTCATGTTTTATTTTTTTGAAATTTTTAATTCAATACCAAGAAAGACGTGATCAAGATTATTATTTCGGTCGGAATAACTCTTGAGGGAATTCGGTACTAAAAGGGAAGGTGTTATTTTATCGAGAAAAAAGGAGGGGAATGAAAGAATATATCATGGCCCTTTTATGACTCTTAGTTCTGACATTGAGTGTAGTGATCGACTTGAACAATTTTGTTTAGATGACTCTTTTGGGAATATTATGATGAGGTGGATCCGCTTCGACTTTTCTTTTAGGGTGTCAGAATCACGATAAGCAAAAATAAGGGAGTATATGTATATGTATAGCTTAAATAATTTAATCACAACATACATATATATTTATATAAAAAGCATCCACTTTTTTTTGAATAAGAAAACACGAAAACAAAAAGTTTGAAATTAAACTTTTTAAGCACACATTGTTTTTGTCAAAATATCATGAACGGGTTAAAAGTCGATTGGAAAAATTCTGCTCGCGTACAACACGATCCGCGCACATTAGTCTTCGTCAAAGACTGTCGTGATTTCACTCTCGATTTCACAGAGAAGAAACTCGTTAAGATCGAAGGTGTCATGGCAAATCGCGACCGTCACATTCGAAATCCTTTTAAATAATAAATAGAAATAAAACTGCGTATAAAAGGCCGTCTTCGGCGGCATTTTTCATCGGTCGCTCCCTTCCAGGCGTGCTTGACGTCGACCATTCATTAACGTCAGCCGACGTTTATTTGAAAAAGAAAGCTTAAAGCTTTTAAATAATCGAAGGCTTTCAATATAATAATGACGAAATAGGATGCGAAAGAAATGTCAAGAGGAGGACCGGTACGGGGTGGCCTGGAGGAGGCGGGCTTAGGGCTCGAATGATCGAAACGAAGGTTGATGGCAATTCGACGAAAATAAAAATGCGCAAATGTATGATGAAAAACGCGAAAAGCTCTAATGAAAAAAGTTTTTAAAAGGAAATCATAACTCTCCACCGCCGTGCCGCTGAATATTTTTTCTCATACATACATATTATTCAGGCGAAATAAATAATATGGGGATGAATAAATCAGCCGTAATAAATTTTGACCTAAATCGCCTTTTAAAAATAAATCTGATTTCAATAAACACTCGCATAATTCAATTCGTGAGTAATTTTCCTTTTTTTTCAATAACTGTTTGATGTTTATAATATTTGAATTTGAAATGTGTTAAATGCAAATTATAAATCAATTGACGATCGTAATAAACTACTAAATGTGAGTTGAATACAAATCATGAACGTGTAACGCGTTTGAATTTATTTTGAATAATTGCATACGGGGTGAATTCGTATCACCAATTGGTATAAAAAAGGGAATTTTCTCTAAAATTGGGGTCGAACTGAAAAAAATATCCAATTTTCTTCACACATGGGTGATATCGCGATACGGGATATCAGAGATCAACAAATTTCTTATGAATGAAAACGTAGGAGGTCGAGTGTGTAGATCTCATGAGGGTAGGCTTATACTAGCAAGATGAGAAAAAAGAGAAAGAGAGTCGAAGTGTGCCGCGAAAATCATTTTCAAAATCACTTACTGCCTTTTTTCGGCATGAAGATAGTATTTTCCGATATTAAGATTGGATAGGAAATGCGGAGTTTGACTAAGGCACGCAGTCCCTCAAGGCAGGGAAAATATTGAACCCACAACTCTTTTCCGAAAAACACTTTTGTGCAAAATACCCATGAGTTTACTGGCAAAAATACTTTTTTTTTCTTTCGCAATCTCTCCCGGTTGCCCCAGGATATAGTGCGCTCTGATATTTTCGCCTACTATTGTTACGCAATTTCACGTGCCAAATAGAGACAGTGTTCACTTAGAAAAAGAAACATTTTCCATTACATAATATTTAAAAAAAATATATGCCGTGAAAAAACTTTCATGAACAGAATACGCAAAAAATGGCTACGTAAACGGAACGATTTCTGAGAATGGCATTTTACTTAAAAGACGTTTGTGCGTTCCAATAATTCAAATTGTCTCCTTTGAGTTGATAACGTTTTATATTCAAACAAGAAATAACAGAATGTCATAGTTCATTTACTTTTTCGTAATTTTTCCGCGTAAACGGGGGAAAACATTAATTTTCCGACAGCTGTCAAAGTCGGCTAAGGAGTAATGTTTCATTTTCTCCGCCACACGCCATTGTCATTCAGATGATTTTCTTCGCTCGTAATAAAGAGCAAAAAAAACCAAAATGTTCGTAAAAGTAAAATATTAATGTTTCTTTTATGCGTGAAAAAATATTTCGTACAAACGAAAAAAAAAGAAAAAAAAAATCATACCCAAAGCTGTCGCCAATGAAAATATGTGAAACTTTCGCGTATTTAACCTTACATTGTAAGATTTTTTCTCTTAATGAAACATTAGTTACTTTGAAGACACGAAAAAAATAAAATTCGTTTCTTATTATAAAACAGAATACTTTCTCTATAATTTGATTTTATATGGCAGAAAGAGAAAAAAAAATTGGATTTCTAAAGACGACAATGTTATATTTTTTATGAAAATTGTTCATATTGATCACATTTTCACGATATTATCATTAGGAAAGCTTCTGTGAGAAAAAAATAACACGGTCGTATCTACTTTGAATCGAAACTATAAACGAAATGCACATACTCGTAAATATAGCGAAGCGTTCCGGACGAGAATTGTGCTTTTATTGTTTGCCGGTGGAGGAATAAGAAGTCTTCGCAAGTCAAGACTGCAAAAGCAAAAAGCTACAACGTGCACACGACCTACGCCTGAAGCAAAAAACGATGACACGTCCCACTTCATATACACACAATGTGTATGTACGTAAGAACCACGAGGAGATTTTTCTGAGACAACGACGTCTTTATTTATGTCGCGACGGTTTTGCACCTATGCATATAAATATATTCATAAACAAATTAGAAAAAAGTTTCCTAAATACACAAAAAAGCTATAAACGCTGGCTTTGTAATAATGGATAATATGAACCTCGAATATGTTAAGTCCGCAAAGAAACCTTATAAAACTCCTACGAAAAACCTGAACGAAAACATAAATCAAATGACCGACAAGAGAAAAAAATGTCGAACGTTGAATCGTTTACATAATCCGCTTTTTTTTCTCCACGTACAAACGGGATAGGTAACTGTCCAAAATTTTCCACTAAATATGACAAAATATTTGAATACAAAAGTGTTTGTATATTAAATAGTGTTTGCTTGTCATTTGTATCGATTTGTCGTCGATTTCGGATCGGACCGTTCTTGCTCTTATTTTTTTCCGGGCGAAATTTCATAAAACAACAATATCGTTGACGATATATTTTATTCATGAGAGTCGCTTTATGCGGAACAAACTTATCTCGTACGTCTTTCGCGTTTTTCGATCGTTAGGTATAGTTTTGTTTTCGAAATTCGACGTTTTGCACACAGAAAAGTAAACTATCCTTACATAATAGATATATACGTTTTATTTGCGCTATTTGACTGAAGAAAGATTATTTTTTTCTTTGGGGCGTGTCGAACTTTTCGGCATCACAAAAGAATTTTTATTTGACCCTTTTCACAGAATGACGTATATAGAAAATCCACACCGTTAACGTTTGTTGTTCACCTTTTCGGCTGATGTGATAGATAGACGAATGACAGATTTGAAACGATTTTCGCGAACTGCGCAAAATTAAACTGCAAAAAAACGACAGTCATATCCAGTCCATTAAATATTATTTGACATGACCATTGATACTTTTTATTTCATAAATAATGTTTTACATATTCTTGAAAATTGATTTTTTTATTATATCATTCTAGTTCCTATTTTTTGATTCATCGTTTTCAACAATGAATGATTATTACTAATTACTATTTAAATAATTTTCATTAAATCAAGCATAAATTGAATATGAAATAATTCTATTTATTTTAATTAAAAATACACATAAGCTAAACTTATTTATCAACTCCGTACACCGCTTACAGGTGTAAGTATCATTCGTCCAAATAACACAAAATTCTATCCGCTAAAACGATTATCATAAGCTACTTCCCATTAATTGAATAGAACACATTCCAGCCAATTTTCTAAAATTCTATTTTGCGAAAGGCTCTTACGAAGCAGAGCCGACTCAATTCCGGAGACTAGCACCAAAACGTAAGCTTTCAACGGAGCTTTCGCAGGTCGGTTTCCCACACAGTTTTATTTTATATCCGAGACATTGTTGTATAGAAACGTCCGTTGGTTATTTGTTGTAGAGTGTAATTGCTGTCGTTTGTATCGTGGGTCACGGATTCAATGTCATAACCATTACGAGGCCAGCCTGAGGCCGCAATAATTGATTATTGACCACTAAGAGGTCCGCGCGGCCATTGATTAATCCTCCCTGGGTTGGGACACGCAACGACAATATCCACCAGAGGATATTTTATCTTCGCACATATTACCTTCATTCGATTTTCATTATATTTTCTCGTTTTTTTTTCGGGTGTGCGGCTCGCCCGTTCGAACTGTGATTTATTACCAATTTCATGGTCTTGCGGCCGGACGCTGGCTGCTCCCGCGGTTTTCGCCGGGGAAACTAATAACGCAAAAATGTACTCGCTACGTTAACTTATTAAAATCGGTGTCGATAAAAGAATTTCGAGGTCGCTATAAAGTATCGAACACGGTGCAATATTTCGGGGTTTTTTGGGTTTTAATGGATTTTTTCAATCAAAATGAAATTATGGATACATAAATGAATTTATTTCTCGAATGCATAAGACTTTTTATATACGTCTTATTTTTTTCGTCAAATTATTCTCTGATATTGCGAAATAAGCTGGGTCTCATATATAAATTCTATATTAAATTTAGTCGCTTTGATAAATATGATATAATACATTAAGTGCGTCTAATACCTGAATTAGAGCTATGGTCGAACAAAAATAATCAAAATACTATATTTCATTCGCTTAGTAGGTCGCATTATATTTATTACTAAAAGACACACTTTCCATAAAACAAAACACGATCATATCTAATATTTTTTTCGTTTTCGGTGTGCGTTACGCTAAAATCTCCAATCCCATAAAAGCGTACACGTATCCGATAATAGCGGGTCGCGCGTATACATACATGTATGACGGTCCAAACAATTCTTTACTTACATTATAGCTCTGACCATTCGGAAATAGCAACGGCGAGATAGTAAATACACGATGGGCAATAAAAAAATAATATTTGTTAAGGTTTCAGGACACGTATGTGTCTGCGGGAGTCACGCGCGTCCAGAATAACATCTGCCCACCAGTATCCCCGGGTTGTTTCCATTTTATTTTTTCCACCCATTTTACGGACGGTATTAGCAAACAGCTTCTCGAAGAACTTACATGGCTACAGCTCAGCGGCTGAAAAAATGTAAACACAACAATGGAACGAAAGGAAGTCACCGTAATGGCACAAAAGCATCGGAAAAAAGTGAACCCGGAGAATAATCCGAAAAGCCCGGAACCTGGGAAAAGACGCTTTCGGTGGCTCTCTCTCTAAATTTTAGAATCGGACATAAATTTGTAAGGCCTTTGTCGATTTGGCAATTTGCTTCGGGATTCTTTCATGTAATTGTTTGTATTATCGTAATAATAGCTTTAAATAATTTATTTGAGATTGCTTTCTCCGCGAAGCGTGGGTCGTGAAAAATTGAATTACAAATCTCTGTGGAATAAAAAGCAATCAGGAAACTTTAGACATCACTATTTTAATACAGCCGTATTATTTTATTACAGCTTATTTCAAGAATAAAATCACATTGAAAAATCGAACTGACTTCAGATTCTATTCAAGTTTTGTTTTGAACAGTACAGTCGACTTTACAACAACGTGCAATGCAATTTATATTAATATCGAATGTCATGCGCCAGGAAATAACAAAACGATCGTCTTTTACAAGAGCTCTGGTTCTATTAACTGAGGAAATTGAGTAGAGAAATGAGTTTGCAGAAGCGTCCGGAGCGTTTGCATATTAGATTACAAAATACTTCTTTGGGTAGAAAACAAGCGACTGTTCGATAAAACATACACACATTCCGAGCAAATATTTGATTTCATATGAAATTTTTCTATTTCCATTATTCACGGTAAACTTATATTGAATCTTTTTTATCTGTATTTATTTAGCGATCATAAAATACCCCGAATGAAATTCGAATTATTTTTCAGAGGCAAACAAACACGAACGAAACATTATTTAAACTTATATACTAAGGTCAATAAAGTACCGATGAAATTAACCTAAACAAATACACAGTAAACATTAAAACACACAAACACGAAACATCACAAAGCGCAAATTATTTTTTACATCTCGCTCAAAATCTTATTACAACAAATCTCCAATACATCCGAAAGCACTTGACGACATAAATCAAACAATTTTCAACACGCACACTTAACACCGAAGCGATTTTCCTCGTCGTCCTACGCATCGGCCGAGCGATTATTTCCGCCTCATTCTTTCGGTTTCTGTCGGCACGTTTTCCGAATATAAAATATTTGATGTGTAGTTAACCCAATTATCGGTGCGGTCGAGGTCCAATAATAGTCGGGTCGAGCCATTACACAAATGGGTCGTCGAGGTGTGTGCGGCCGCTCTCCTCCAAGGAGTTCGCGCAGGACCATTCGTGAAAATAGGATCGTTTCGCCTCTTTTAGTGCACATCCGACGGTCTGATTATACGAATTAAAAGGTGATTAGAGCCTTCGCTCGAGGAATATGAACGGGCTCCGTGGAGACGCCCGTGTCTTTACATTTAGTCCGTCCGCGATACAACTATGAATGAGGGCGATTATGCTTTTGAGACTTTTTTTCGTGTTCTCTATTAAAGAACATTGCGTTTTGAAAATTGTTATGTTTTTTTTAATCATAAATGAAAAAATGGAGTTCGGTTGTGAACGTGGAAGTGTTTTTTGCATATTTTTTATGAAAGAGCAATCGTCTATTTTGACAGCTACTCGCCCAATTTTTCCATTCGAACTGCATTCAATGTATGTATAACGAAATTTTATTCCTACAGCGAATGTTCACGTTCGGTTTTTATTTCCGATGCACACAATTGTACGGTTAAACTCAATTTTGTGGAATGTCATTGAAAAATACTTTTTGAATTAAATTACAACAATTCGTGCGACACTTCATTTGTACATAAAACCTTTTTTGTGTGTATTTTTCATAATATTTGAGAGATAATGATTGTTTGGAGCATACAGTTTTATTCTATAGTTGTGAACTTTTCGTGACAATTTATCCACAGAGTTGTAGTGGATGGAACAAACCGTAGCGTCAAAAGTTTCAAACTCAAGCTAGATGCTCTAAACTCGATTACGGTATTCTCTAGTATCCTACCAATCGAGCTGGTATCGTTGATTTCACTCTTGCAATAGAGATTTTGACATTGTTGAAACTATTTAGTGTTCTGCTGGTGAAATATTATATTATAATATGTTATTTGTATCACCTAATCTAAAAGACGTTAAGAGTAATTTTTGAAACTCCAAAAAGTTATAAAAATTATATTATATTTAAATATGGCAAAAAAATAATATTTAAAGGTTTTTTTTATATTATGTTTGAAAAAATTATGTAAATTTTAATGTTTATTCAAAATTTTCAGGGAGCAGAATTTTTATTTACACAATCATTCTTCACCAATTTTTGGATTTTTTTTTTAAATTAAATCGGTGTTTAAGAAAAATATATTTAAAACATTCAAAAATTTCACAGAAAAAAACTTATGGATTTTGAAATACGAGTTGATAAAATAATTTATTCAAACTCGATCAGTTTTCCCTAACCAAGTAAAATATTTTCCTATTTTATTTTCGATTGGCAATAATGTTTAATTGTAGTCTCGAATTCGAAATGCAAAATACATATGAGCACACATATATAATATGTGTATTTAAGACACTCCGATACGCCGCTACATATCAAACGAATATTTACTGTACCCTTCAAATATGAAAATTTACGAGAAAAACCTAGAAGAACATAAACGACCGCGCTAAAGCACACAGCAATTTTATCGAGCACCATAAATCCGCACGAAATATAGTGGCGTTCGCATTGACCTCGCCGATATTATTACATCCCCACACACACACACACGACACAAACCGTATCGACAATGAAGAACAGACGACACGGAAAGCCCCTGCGTTTTATATTCCGCTTTGATTAAAGAAGCGATAAATCCGACTCGGCGATATGACGATCCGAGACAACGACGACACCGCAGGCCACTCTGTCTCGCGAGAATCTCCGACACTCCGAGCATTCCGTCGGACAATAAATTAGCACAAATGTTCGTGATATTAGGCAAAGTGCGTAGGCTCGATATCCACCCAGGTCCCCATTCACGGTGACGAATGGCCCGTAGGAGATACCGTCTCGAGATAGAGCCTCGCAAACTTCCTCCTCGCAATTTGCTATTAGCATCTCGCGTGCGAATCAGATATCAATCGTGGTCGGCTTCTGCCCCTCTCGAAACACGAAGAGAGACGATTTTCAGATGGGACGACAGTGGGAGGCTTTAAGGGTGGTTCGGTGGGTGGGGGGGTTGGGATCTAGAATTTCTGTGGCCTGGTACATCCAGAAACGCCGCGCCGCATCCACTTGACATTTACAAAGCCCGGTCGGTGTGAATTGTTTTATTTTCGGCGTTGTCGAGGGTGCGATTTCTCGTCGCTTTTGCATAAAATTAACCGTTTTTGAATGGTGTTTGGATTCACTTAGCGTGGCGTTTGATGGGGCTTTCTGGTGTGCGATTTGTCGTTTTCGATTCTATCGATTGTTCGATTGTTTTAGAAATTATGGAATTATGGATCGTATCTTCATTTACGTCATCGTCATTGAATTTTTATTGCTCGTTAAACTCGTAAAATCGTGATTATGAATATAATACATTCAAAGAGATGAATAATTGATAATAACTTTCATTGACTTGATACTAGTCGCGTTAAAAATATTTCTAAGAACTAGCCGAAATACCGCATATAATAGAAATAATATTAATGGAAGATAACTTTATCTCGAAATGAATATATACGAATTTTGAATATAAATTATGATACTCAACTCATAAAACATTAATATGTATGAATATTGTGATTCGCAAATTATAATGCCAAATAGTCTGAGAATTGTTATATTAACAAATTTTGCCTTTCTATCATGAACACTGTTAATAATCAATTAAAGTTATTTTTAATCACTTCGAAGAATTCGCTCTTCAAAAACATAATAAGTGTGAAAGACTTCGTTCGCTTTTTAATTACCGGTTAAAAAGCGTAAATTTTGTTTATTCGAGCGATTCTCGTTAAAGAATATAATTTTTCTTCTTAATTACGTTCGTATACGTTTACGATATCATTAGAACTCTCTCATTGTACATTAAGGGTATCATTAAATTAAAGGCGGGCTCTCGATTTCGTTCGCTTTCGACGGAAGCGTCGTAACGAGAATGCAAAACGAAAGACACCATCAAACCGTGAGGAAAGCTGTTAAATTCTAAGAATCTTTCAAAATTAACACTATCGACACGAATATTAATGAATCAAGCGAAATTTTGTTTATGTGACATGTGAACTAAAACGGACGTGCAAACAATGCAAAGGCTTTTCGTGGATTGGCTCACTTTCCTGTGGGACTGGCGCTTATGAATAAATTATTCGAGAGACACTTACATATCTATTTGTGCACTTGGAACAAATAAGTTTACCACAGCCGCTCTATATAAATAAGCGATGACTTCTATTTAATATTTCACGGTTTTACTTTCACGTGCAGAGCCTGCGAGAACCCGTGAATTACCTGCGGGCCCAAAATTGCCCGTAAAATACACACTTATTACGAAGTACTCGTATAAAGGTTGAGGTGGAATCGAAGAGACGATCAAAATAATGTAAACGCAATCGCGATATTGCGGTCGTAAATCGTGAAACGAGTTCGTCGCTTTCATTGTTAAAAATTCATTAATGGATAAGTATTGTCATTATTCGTATATTTTTCACAGAATGGAATAAATACAATCGATGGTGTATCGAATTAATTTTTCAGCTTTTGGGTTGACTCAATAAAATAAAATTTGAACTGAAAGATTTTCTTATGTAACAGTTTACGACAACCATTCAAAAGAATCCACAACACTTTGGACAGTATTCAATTTGACGCGAAAACACATAACGCCAGTTATTTTCAAACAGTGGCAGCATAAACAAACCCATTGTTCCTTGCAATTTTAATTTTATTGAGTCAGTGCCACGAATTTATGCGGGACGCGTACTTTTTTCGTTGTTTACGCGACATTAACCGCGTATGTCGTAAATACGATATTAAAAATACTAAAGGAAATTTATATTTATACGACCGCACCGCCACACCCTCGCAGTACACACGATACACGTTGCACAACAATAAAACTGGGCCGAGTTTTTCAGCGGCGTCGAGCAATTATCCGAGAATAATTTCGGATATTATAAATAACACTTAATGGCCGGCTTCTATTGAGAAAATTAAACGACAGAGCCCGTTCGCAGAATAATCGAAGGCTCTTCGCGCGCGCCAGTATAATCGTTACTAACGACACTAGGGGCAAATTTTAATGATGCCCAGTCGGTGATTATATATTCGCCCGGTTTAACGACCTTCCAGATGGCCGCCGGTTTCCAATATTGTCCACTAAATAATATACGAATTGGCCGCTTGCTTACACCGTCCTCTGGCCGAGATAATGTACCCCCGATCCGGGTTCCTCCGCCCTTGGTCTGGCTCTATATTAATTTCGTTATTTATGGTCGTACCGCTTCTAAAACAAGCGCCACTAAAACCGTTTCTATGCGCCGCGGCTAGGGCATTATTAAAGTTACCATAACGGATAAATCGGTTCCGGTCGATGGTCATGAAAAACGTTCGGGGTTGATTATCGCGCTTCCAAGTGTAGCATTGTCGTGTTAACGAGACAATGCGACAAAAACATACAAACAAAGGTGGTATGATAAATTGACAGACTTAAAAGTTGTAATAACGAAAGATATGGTATGGAAAAGTTGATATTTTATTTTTACGAAATGAACGTATTTGAATTATTTTAGTTAAGTTTCGCTTTTTATAAACTAAATTAATATTTTGATTTCAATTGATACGGGTAATTTAATGCACGAAAATTTGTGCGATATAAAATACGATCAAATTGGGTGTTTAAATCACACCCACTCTATTAACTATATTTGTGATAAAAAAAATAGAGTGGAATTTAATTAAAAGCGGTTTTACCGCATAATATTCGTATCAACTATGCCCGACAATATTTTATACCGAATATTATGTTTTGCGTAGTCCCTTTTAGTTAGAGACCCCGTAATTATTACGTTTCTACGTTATGGCGGGATAATTGAATACCTTCAGAATCGATTAAAAGCGAGGGCTGCTACGAAAATTATACATCATTTTTATGCGCGATCTTATCACCCGAATTAACGATCGCGATCAATTTTCGAACTTTTTTTTACCATTCGGATCTTGATTATTAAATCGTTTCAACGCCGACGAAATCATATTTTTATCGTTTAATATCGTGAAATTTCGATTTTATTGCATCCGAACGCGATTTTTATTGTTTCACCGGTGTGAAAATCCATTGAAGTTTTCCCGGCTTTTCCGGGATCCGTTCGGGATACAGGTAAGTCTTATGGGAAAATTCAACTCGAACCGCATGATATATTCGCGTTCAGCTTTTCGCAGTCGGGAGCGGGCGAGCTTTTGACGATTTTCCCGATGTGCAAATGTCAAAAGCGAACGGCCATATTTCATCATCGAATATGGCGAGTATCGCTTTTTAATTGTGATTAATACCCGCGAACCACTTATCGCGATCAATAGCAGATTTAATCGTATTGAATTCGATACGGTCACGATTCGGTTTCAACTAAACATGATCCGATTGCCGGAAACGTATATAATTTTACAACGTACATTACATGAATCTGATAATGACAAAATTCCGTACCATTTGTATATAAGATTCTAAAAAGTCGTTTAAATAAATCAACTAGATTTAAAAGCGCATCCAAGATCGGATCCAATACCCAAAAACCAAAAAAAAGAAAAACTGAACAAGCGGAAAAACCGGACTGATTACATTCCACTGGCGAATCATCGCCCTTCGACACACAAGTCCATTCTTCGGATCGACATCTCGGAAAGTCTTTTCCACCGACCCAAAGCGAACTAATTAAATCCGATACGCTGTAAACAAATTAAAAGCCCGCCCCGGGCCACGATCCATCAAGTTGTCAAAGAGGGCGAGGCCAACGATGGTCATCGAGCCGAACATAGCGGCGGGGGGCAGACAGATTGTGTCAGATTGTTTGACCGGCGATAATGGCGTCGAATATTGTTTCGACCGAAAACTATGATGGGTTGGCGTGACGAATCCGCTTCGTCGTATAGCGAGGATGACGAGTAAGTAATTGCCGTATATATGACCCGTGAATATAATTAGCGCGGTCGCTTCCCGGTTGGTGCTAACGAGCGCCCCTAACATCCGGCTAATTACCGCGAATACTATTAATTCTTATATTATCGCCGTTAAATTTTGAATGTTTTTTTTTTACGGGTAATCCTCGCTTTCATTACCGACGCGGTGTATGCGTGTGTCGAAAAATTAGTCGTATCGGTTTGGGGAACGCGCGCGGTAATGAACGCATTTGGCGTGTGATTCACTACGCATGATGATGTGTTGCATAATTTAGTTTAACTTTCGTTTTATCAGGTGAATAAATTAGTTGTTTTGTTCGTTTGTCCTATTGAAATAAAAGAAAATAATTATGAATTGACCGTTAGGTGAATCGAAATGGACACGCAAATCATCAATTTTCATTTACAATCGTACATGTTAAATCCGACAATTTATACATTTCAATTTTCGTAACTATTCAATCGCACAAATCACATTACATACGCTTATAGGCTGCCCACTATATTTGCTTGCTAGATCATAAAGCACTAATCGTTTTTAATTGATACCGATACCGGACATGCAACAGCCAGAAAGCGATAAAATTTTATATGAGCAATCTCATGGTTATATGTCGATTGTATGTGACCGACGACCCATCATTGTTCCCATTATAGTGGAGTATACTTAAAAAGCAATACAGATTTTTTATCGGTGCGCTGACCGTTGATTTCATACGTATTATAATTGCGTTAACACCGTTTCAATGATTAATGGAACCGCAACAAATATACGCACTACGTACACGTGCAATCGGACTTCAATCATAATAAATTTCGACGGTTTAATCAACATGCATAATTAAAAGCTCGCACGCCCGTTCGAATAACAAATACGCGTTTTTCGATTTTATCGCGTGCTTATTAATCTATTTAGAATATGGCACACTTTCGATAAAACATTCAAACACGTTCTTCGAGCTGCCGAACATTTATCAAATTCAATGACGTGGCTTTTGTCGAAAAGAGAAAATTCTAAAGGACGGCTTTGCTCCTCGACAGTCGATATTCTAAGGATGCCGGGATTCTAGAGCCACGTATGGTACTCCAATATTTTTTTGCTCCGTCCTTCTTTCGATCCCGTTCTTTTCCTACCCGGCTCTCTCTAACTCTCTCCCTTTGGGATGAAATCAAATTTTTGCTCGTTTTCAACGCTATCAGTTCATTGTGGGGAAAATTCGATAAGTCCATGATGCCGGAAAATCGTACGTACTTGCACGGCGAACGTACCGCGGTAACCTAATATGGAAAGTCACTCAACCAACCACCTCTTCTTCCTGCGTACATTATGTACGATGGAAAAAAACCTATAGTATGAAAGCGTATATTTAAATTAGTTTATTTTTAAATCAACTATTTATATATTTAGTAGCTGTCTCTTGATGAAAGGCGGTAAATCGACAATCGTGAGAGTCGTTATAAATTTATTTATCCTGCTACAAAACGAGTTGGAAAGTTTAGAACTTTCTTTGCAAGAATAGTTGACATAACAAAAGATCGAACGACCTGAAACAATCGAGCGATCAATCATCGAAAAAAGTTCTATTTAAAGTCTCAAACTTGAGCATGAAAAGTTTTCGAAAACGATATGGCGTACTATACGTCAAATGATATTTCAATATTTGATCGCCCACGCGCATATGTTGACACATGCGGACACTTTGTTCACAGGAAAAAAATGTAATTTATTACACGAATAAAAACTTTCGCATATTCTCTAAAAAAATGAAAACTTTTTAATTAGTTCGAAAAATCACTTTGTGCCATAAATGTTTTTCAGAGCGGCAAAAAAATACACTGAAAATTTTCATACGTAATGAGATATTCTGCGAACCCAAAAAGGGTTGAAAAATGCGCAAATGTTACATTAATTTATGAGAGATTATAAAAAGGACGCTGTCCCACACACAACTTTCGGAAAAATAAAGCGTCGAGATTTATTTCACCAGACTTTTCAAACTGAGCGTCGAGTCTTTCGATGTTTGTACAAAATTTTCAACGATATTTCATAAAACGGGTTGTATAAACTTTAATATTTTAACTTTTGTGTACATATTTGACGAAAAATCCGCGATAGAAAACAAGCCCAATTTCGCATATTTTCATATGTGAATACATATTACACACGCCGCGCACGTGAAGAATAAATAAAAGGAGATTGAAAAAATTCAAAAAGCTCTTGTAGGCTATATTTAGAAAAAATGGGTTTTTATTTATTTTTCATATTGTATGAGAGATTTTCGTGCGCGAACCAGTGAAAACGAAGTTTCAGGTATATAAACCGGTGTGTTCTATTAAATTGTCTGTTTTAGTCTGCTAATGACAGAATTTTGTTCCCATAATCGGAAAAAATAGTAAATTATGTAGGAAATTTTAAGGAAGTGTATCACAAAAAACCTATTTTACGGTAATTTTATATCTCATTTTCAAATTTTCTTGGCCGCTGAGCCGAACATTGATTCGAACCTAAAACGTAATTAGTTTTACTCCCGAAAGACACAAGAGTACTTCAATGTTTTAATGAAACATTTCTCTCATATCAAATTTAATATGAAATAAAAAACTAATGAAACTTAATGAAAACTTTTCTTCCATACATATATTCCAAATTTTTTCCTATTAAATTTCCTGTCGTTTAATTGAGTACTTTAATATTTTTTGATAATATTACATAAAATTGAAACTCACTCGTCACGACTTCGCATTATAGATAATTTTGTATAATAATTCAAATAATTCCATTCCTATTCTTAGATTCAATTTCAAGTTTCTTTCAAAGATGCAAATTGAGGGACACTTACACGTAGAAGTGATAACCAAATCAACGCGAAACTTTCTTGATTTACGCTTTGTTTGAGGCCAGGCGTCTTCGATAGCTTAATAAATTAGATTATCCTTGCAAACCAATCTCAAAATACACTCGTATTTAACAAACGAAAAAATTTAATATCGACACCCGATACGAAATACCGAAAACCCGCCCACAAAAGGTACACACCGAATCCACCGGATTATTTGTCCACGGGCCCCGAATGAGGACCGACATAAATCCGATTTCCGTATCCGCCCTGTAAATATTTAGGCCCCGGGACGAATGCATTGCGTTCTGCAACTTCCCTTGCGGCTTACCCACACAAAGCCTCATTTTCATATCGGGTCAACAGACAAACAGCAAAGGGAGGAACCCGAACACATAATATGCCCAGAGGAGCCCATTGTTCGCCGACTGTCGTTCGCTGCACGATGGTGAATCCCCGGCAAGCGTTTGTTCCCACGGCACGATATGCTATTCGGATGTTGCCGTGTTTGTGCGGTGTTTGAAGAGTCTGTTTCGAAGCCTTTTTTGAGTTGCGGGTCGTGGAGGATGATTGAATTGTGTTCGAGGTTCGTTTTGTTGAAGGGTGTATTGGGGAAGGAAGTAAACGTTCGTGAATATACAATATATAAATTGAGTTATCACGAATTGAATTATTCATTTAGAATAATATAAAATATTCGAATGTAACACTAATATAAATATCAAAAATTAACGCGTTTTCGTTTGCGAAGTATTTTGTTTGAGCATACTTTACGATTAGTGGCATACATCAGTTCAAGTGAGTGAATAAAGTACAAAACGACGAGCACTCTTTGTCAAAGTCCGTGATAATATCGTCGCACAAAATTTTTTTATCCAAAAACAAAAGGTTCATGAATGAAAAATCTAAAAAAATGTGAAACAAAACAGGATTTGCGACGGTAAACTCTGGCCCAGAGAGCTTAATGGAATACCTATACCGTAATGGGATTTACTCTCGTGCGTACGTTCAATTTATTCGAACCCTTCACCGTACAGATAACGTTTGTCAACACAGAAATGAAATATTCGGATAAAGCTGTACAAGATAACAACGACGATTCGGCGGGAAAAAAAGCAACACACAAATGAAAATAAATATAAAATCGAGGGAGTTTGTGTGTGGGCGAACGGCACGCAATAATCGGTGATTACACGGAGCGTGTTTTCGTAACGCGAATTGGCGAAGGCGTTGGGGATTTTTTCGGAGAATTCCTCGAAATTAGATTTGGTCATGATGTAATTTCTCAAGCGATGACCTTGATTAAGGGAGGTCTTAGCAGTTTCCCTTTAGGCGGTAATTAGAAAATATGAGTTTAGGTTTCCGCGAAATACATAATGCGACCTTGCGCAATATGGAGCGGGTTGGAAAATCAAAACGGAGCCAATCGTTTTAATTAATTCAGTGTTGATGAACATTGATGAATAATTACTGTGTATTGCTTCAGACACGTGTCGCAAAAATTACCAATTTCAAAGAAAAATATAGTATGCATAAGTGTGCATGTTTCAATTTCTTGTGGTGTCATGAAGAAAAACATCTTTTCGTTTTATACGATTTTTTTGCAAAATTTTGGTGTTCGTGAATGTGTAATATTGAGATTTTTTTCTTTATTTTAATTCATTTGCGTTAAGGGATTTGGAAATGTTAAAAGGATTATGCAAATTGGACAAATATTTATGCAAATTTTGGGAGCTTGATTTTGTTATCGGGTTATATTTATGTACACGGTCGAATGATCGTTTTAAAAATATATATTTTAAGAGAGCGTTGGTATTAAGATTCAGATCCAAATATGATAACAAATCTTCAATATATTGAATATGAATCCCATAAAAATATTTTTTATCAAACATAAAGTGTAGAAGAAATTTTATTTTAGATTTGCATTACCTTAGATTTTAATAGACACATCAGCTTACCTGTAAAAAATACAAAAAGCAATTTCAATAAAAGTATAATGAAAAAAGGAACAAAAATAAGTTTATAATAATTTCTATCGTAAATAAATCATGCGAATAACTTAAGCGAGTTTTTTTTTACAAATAATGTTTGTTTAATGTTGAAATTTTTTTTAAAAACCCTTGAATACTTCACGAAATTTTATTTTTATCAAAACATATGAAAGAACAGAAATTCTCATCGCAAACAAAGATAATGATAAGATTCTAAAATGGCTTTGGCATAATTTTTTTGTGGAAGTTTATTAATCAATACACATGCAGATGAGTATCCACCATCCACCAGTTTTCTTTGTAATAAATAAACAACCGTGGAACACTGGAGCTTTTAACATTTTTCATTCGTGTATCGAAAAAACCAACCATGTGTGAAAAGAGATACGGTTCTCTTAATGCAAACGTTACGATTCCTATTTCCATGCTGGAAATGCAAACGTGTTTTACTAAAAATAAAACAAATATTAAAAAAAGATTAACAAGTTTCATGTTTACTTTCATCCGCCGCTTTTCCGTCTGTTTTTTTTTTCTGGGACAAAATTCATAAACAATACATTATCGCGATTTTGTTGGTCAATCTTTTTCGTTAAATATTTAAATATAAAGTAACATAATTTATATAAAATGTAAGCAAATAATATGCGATTGTAAAGATATTTCATATGAAACCGAAAAACTCTTATAGATTTTCAATTACATAAATTTTTTTTGCAAATATGGAATCATATTTGAATATGGCGATTCGTAGAAAAAGTTTTATCTTATTTCTTCTCCCTATTGTTGTTACGTATACGCATGTTTTTTCTAAAATACATTATCTAATAACACAAAGAAAAAACACGTCTTGTTGTTTATTTAGATATAGAATGTATGGATAAACTTTTTCCTTTGTTTCCTTACATTTATTTTATATTTTAATTTCCTTGCTGAACCCCGGCCAAACTGTTGAAACAAACGCAAAATGTTTCTCTGGGGAAAAATTGCGGTACATTTGCATATTGAGCATAATATTTTTTCATTAAAAATTCAATTTTTAATAAAATTATTCGTACATGCTTCTCGCATTATATCGCATTATTCTCAATAATTTTCACGCATGTAATTAACAATAATTGTTTAAAAAAAATTATCTTGTACATTTTTAATTCTAAAATACAACATAATATCTGATTCAATATTTCACCACACGGACACAAAGCGAACGTACGTCTGAAAAAGCACAATTCTACCGCTCTTTTACAGGCAGACAGACGCATAAAAAGAGAGGAGACCTTTCATTCACAGCGAATACGCTTATTTTCAGATCTTTGACAAAAAATTGATTGGGACAAAACTGAAGCTGGCATCGTTAGAGCGCCACGCCTGAAAGACTGTCCATCCTTCCGGCGAAGGAGACGTCGAAGACGCCCCACAATCGGCCGACGTCCATAATGAATGACGTGTGAATGGGGCCTTCAGACCTTTTTCAGCCCGTGCAATCCATGGTATGGGAAAGTGAACGAGGACGACGGAAAGCGCGTGAATGACTGAAGGGCGAAAGAGAAAATGGCGAGAAGCGGTCGAACCGCCGCACCATGATTGATCGCCGGGCGTTCCCGCGTGCAGGCCAATGTCAATGTTTACGTTTTATTAAATCCCGAAAAATATTTACAAGCGCACCCCTATGTCCGTGTCGTGACTCGAATCTTTTTTTTCTCCTCGTGCTTTTTTCGTGGTGCTTTCGTGTAGTCATTGTTGTGTGCCGTCGCGAACAAATCGCCTTCCTCCCCACATGATTTATTGTCATCAGTGTCGCACTCCAAATAATAACTCGGAACAGATTGACACATACGTGTACATGTGTCTGAGTGTGTTTGTTCTGGCGCGGTCAGCGTTGTGGAAAGATTTCGATTTTTTTTTTTTGTGAAATCGGGCGTTTTTTTCGCGGACGGTAGATTGATGGTTATTTGATTTATTGTAGTACAAAATTTTATCAAATACCATTTGTTTGTATCAGAAAAAAATTAAAGTACACAGACCATTTTTTTAATTATTCGAATATCTGAAAAAAGTCCAAATGATACTTTTTACAAAGCGTTACGATCATGTGATAAATCTCTTACTATCATTAATAACATTGCAGACCGAGTAATCCATTCACAGAATAATGCGCACCGTTTTATACATTTTGAAGCGGATTAAATACATTTGTTGTCGAACTTTCAAATAAAATAAATCATTCATTTCTTTAATCTTTACATCATCCGAAAATCCGAACCGTATTAGCCCGATTCTAAGGAGTTGGTGTTAAGAGTAAAACCATTGCACGAACGAAGCTTAGGGGCAACTAAAAAATATTTATTCGCAGCAATAAGACACTGCGGCAACATTATTCAAGTTCATTACTCCCTAAATCTCCGAGTGGTATCGAAGGAAACAAATTACTCACCGCTTTCTATTATTCGGCGGCTGTTCAATGTTCCCGCAGCACATCTTTATGGGTGTTCCCTTCGCTCGCACACCTTCCACGTGTCCGCTGTATATTTTACCGGTTATTTTCTTTGCGAACAGAATCTCTTCCTTTATTCTCTCTCTTTTTTCCGAGAGTGGTTTTCAGGTTTCAGCCGAATCATCGGCTCCCGTTGTACAGCTATGCCGTAACGCTCGCAGCACTCAATAAAACATCGAATATAAATGAGGACCACCGAATAAAATTCCGTTTTTGCGAGCTGCGCATAAACGCGCGCATTCATACATGAATATTGCATTTAATCCAATTAATAAACGGGCGACGCGTATAAATTGCGGTGAGTTCGCATCTTTCCGCTCCCGGCGATTAATTTTATCTTCAGATGTGAATTTGCCGTATATTCGTCATAATAACGTGAGGAGAAAGTTGCCGGAGAGCCTTATCTCGGCCCGGGGTTGACACGCGTTTAAGGCAGCCCGTTTGCCCGACGTTTGATTAACGTCCCGACGTTAAGAGTCCCGATGTGTCCCGGCGTGTCCCACGTCTCGACCAGAACACTTATCCACTACAAGACAAGGGGATAATGCACACACATGCCTCAAGGCTTATCTGGGCAACGGCCGCTTCAGATGTGCCAGACCGCGATACGGCGAGGCTTTCATCGCTGCTGGAACACTCTCGATCATAGAAACAATCGCCTATCGAATAAATATGTCAATCTTTTGAAACAAACTATGGTCGACCTATATATTCGATGATTCGATATAACAAATACATATAAGCATAATACTAAACATTGCTTTGTATGCTAAATAATATAAAAATTTGAGTAAAGTTGTTAAATTAAATGTTAACGATTCAGAAAACGAGTAACACGATGCAATGTGGTGAAATCATTGAAACTTTGTCGTCCGACAGACTTTATAGGTATACAATGAAATAAAACGTATATTCACGTATCAAGAATAAAGAAAAGCTTTTTAAGTGTATTGAACAGAGAGGGCGCTGTAGGGAAGTCGAATAATCACTAATGAGATGCCCAATATGCCGTGGGGTGCGCTTAACGAGGACTTTACCGAATGATTAATTGGAGGTCGTGTATTTTTTTTCTACTGAACTTCTTTTCCTACAACGCTCCATAATAACTATACTGACAATATATTCTTTCTTTGTGCGTATAAACTTCGAAAACGGCATGAAACGGGGAGTCCTTCATTCGAAGAAATGAGACATTCTCTGTTCGGCTTTGTGATCACCGACCAATTATTTCTGTTAATTCTTTTTTCGTATTTTTGTGCAACGCCAAATTTGTTTCTTTTATCGAATGAAAAGAGACTAAGAGAAATAATTGGAATTCAACACCCATTAATTATTTTCAATTTAAAGCCCCAGTCAATGTTTGTACTTTAGGAAAATATCGAATCCTATGAAAATCTAAAGAAAGGCACGCGGAAATAAAAAAAACGGTACATGGATATTTTATGGTCGTTACGTTTCGAGTGACGCAAAATTTTGGGAAGGAAAAGAATGTGACACAGTAGCCCGGAGGTAGAAGTGAGATGTTGAAGAAGATGAGTGTCAGATAGCAATAGCTTTAAAAGAAGAGAGACGTAGGAGAAACATAAGACTTCCCCCTTTTGCCATATATATAAAATTACGTGTGAAAGTTCCCGATATAACGACGAGTTATACGATACTGCTACCCTAAAAAATAAAAACATTTTTATTGTTCGGGACGCGGGGCAACACTTTTTGCGTTTTTTGATTACTTTTTTTATGTTCTGGAATAAATATTGAGCGTCGAACGTTAAACAACAACAATTCGGAAACGTTCCACGCTTCGAAAGAAACTGCATATCGCTTCCGAATTCAAATGTTCAGCACCAATAAAAAGAGGGAAAATTAGAGTTTTTTCGTTTTTTATACACAAACTTTCAACGTTTTGATATTCTATCCGTAATTATAAGAAAAAAATTGTTTTTGTGATCGTCAGTCGATTGTATTTATACATAGGTTTCTCAGTTCATCTCAGTTTTTGTTGAAGGAATTTCGGCATCGTTTTGATGGAAAACGCTTTATCTATCCAGAGAGACAAATTGCCCGCTCCGAGGATATTTGTAACGATGCTTCACTATAACTGAAGTTGGCGATCGCACCTTTCATTCCTTAATAAATATCAAGATCGTTTACCTTAAGGCATTTCTTGTGAAACATAATTCGTATAAAATTATATATGACATCCTCAATACATTATTTCTTTTGAAATTTTAAAGTAATTCGTGAAGCAAAAACTTTCGGATATTAAAAAGAAGCAACGCAGTTCATTATCCTTTTGCACAAAAAAAAATTAAACATGATATTTTAATAAGTATTGTACCCAACGTTTATTTACGACAATTGCCTTACGGCAAATATAAAACAAACAAATTACTGAGAGGGAAATAACAGACAATATTATCATGAAACATTATTGTAATAAAAATTTACGCACACATAAAAAAATGTATCTGTTAGGTATAATGGCTCTTGTGGTTTTATCGTGATAAAAATGTGGATGGTTAATGTACAAATCGTTACGAAATAAAGTAAAAATACATTACGACATGCTCGGGGATATTAATCTTTTTCATGGGTAATATAACCGGAGTTGAACTCGCAAACTAAAGCTTGCGTTACCAGAGAGAAAAATTAAAATTCTTCACTCATTTTAAGTTCGCTCGGAAGTTTCCGCGTTGATGAATACGTCACGTGCATCTCGTCCGACTTAACAGGAATTTTCCTGCATTTTCCATCAAAACGTGCCTCACATAATTATACGCGTGCACGGTTAGAGACACGCTCGTACAACTATTGTAATTCAGTAGTCGCTGGAAGCGGTCTGCATAATAAAAAATAAAACAAGGCCACCATATCAAACTTTAAAATTTACACAGCGATGTCCCTTAGCAAATGACCCGACACAACTAAACTTCTTGCTCAAACTTAAGTCATTAAGTGTGACTACACACTATATAACCACGATACAAATAAAACCAACTTCTACATTATAAGATGCTGTCGTTAACCATTCGCGCCTATGTACACTGCGCAGGTGAACCCTTAACAGTGAATTTATTTTACAACCTCCGTAATGGAAAACTTTGCTTGCGTGGCACGATTGTTTCGCACATTCACATCTTCATTCATGTATATTATACGAGCGGACGTTTCCGATGAAAAAGTTCACGCGAAATCAATTTAAAAAATTCTGTCGTTCGCTTTCGTTTCACAAAAATAATATATTCTATTGGAAAATGTGACAAAACCAAAAAATTTTCCAGAGGAAATTTGTGAATTTCTCTTAAATTCACGTCAAGCGGCCGGCTCAACACTTCGGTTTTAATTAAACTAAAGTCAAAGTTTTTTCTCTCTGCGGTATAACAGTAAAAAGTGGCGACGGAGTATTTTAATCTGCCAGCCGATAGGGATCCCCTTAGCATTTTTATTGAAAATTAACCTGTAAATTAATTCAATTCCTGATTTTAAATTTAAATTGTGTCGGAGCCAAGCGCGCTTCGCAGGGCTTGACTCGCACGAAACTTTTTGAATTCTGTTGCCTTTAGGTATGAAAGTTTACTTTTTTCCATCTAGCCGTAGAAAACTATGTAAACGTGATCCTTATTCATGTTTCATATAAATTTTAATAACTTCATATCAATTTTGATCCTCAATTCGCTTATTGCGAGACCCAATCTTTGCATTGACAAAAATTTATGCAACAAAAAGACAATACAAAACATAAAATAATCCAAAAGGTTAAAGTAATAAAAATTTTAAGAATTAAAAATATTCACACAAAAAATGTATATATTAAAAATAAACGAAGAGGCAATCGCTTGTTGAGGATGGGTCTAAACCAATCAACGATAAGGTATTGATTTCCGTACTGGCGCCTACCCAATCTATCCACCCCAGCAAATGTTTAGTCAGCATTTGGCCCGACCTGTTTTCATCTCGTCCCGAGAAACTAGAGCAACACGTGATCGGACAAATCAAAAAAATAAAACGAGGATGAATCGGGTAACATGTAATATGCAAATATTCTCGATTCGAATGCATTCAATGTAATCGCGAATCCCGATAAATAGATCGCCGCACAATGATAACGCCAATAAACATTACTCGAACAATTCTAGTGACCTCGTTCCACGGGGTCGTTCCATTGAATATTTATGTGAAAAAGTACATATGCGACATTTTGAAAATACACTAAGCAACCCGCATAACGTGTAATATATCGCGCGCATGCTCCACATGTATAAATATTGTAAAATGAATAATGCCCGCGCGCGTGTTTTTTTTGTATTTGAATCTTTTGTATTCATTGTTGGTTGTCACAAAGTGGTCCCCAAGTAGTTTGTACTTATCGTCCCTTTGCTATGAAAAATGGCACCGCGTTTCATTCGTACAGTTTTTTTCGGCTTATACAATTCTGACATAATCTGATTTCCGTCACATTTCCGTCATTCCTAAAAATTTCAATGAATCCCCCATCATATTTATTTTATCTTTTTACGTAAAAATTCAAGCTTAAATACAATTTTGACGATTTTGTGAACTTTTACATCTTCCGAAATTCCGAGAAATCATTGATAAAAGAAATTTTGTCGCTCGTATTTTTTAGCATATTTTAAATCAACAAATTTATAAATGTATTCTAAAATACGTACTAGCCATTTTGACTTAATTTTTTTTTAATTTATTTTTAAGTCTCCGGAGGATTTTTAAGGTTTATAAGTAATTTGCTGGTGGCAATTCAAGTACTTACTGTTAGTATGTTTAGTATTTCACAAACCACAGAATTTCTTCCTTTTACTCCACTTTGTAAATTTCAAACAATTCGTAAATTGCGCAAGTATTCACATTGTAAAATAATGATAATTAGATTTGTAAATTTAATTCGAGCTTTGAGAGAAAGTTTTCGTTTGAAGTTAATAACAAGAGGTGTTGTAGTTAGGCATGCCGGTAATTTATCTAAGATAAGCCAAAATTTCTGTTAAATGCAGTTTCCCCACGTTCAAATTAGTTCTTAACTCCATTACAACGTTTCAAGTTTAAACTAAATTAGACTGTAGAACCGCGTGTGAACGTACCAGTAACACATGGCACTTAATTCAAAACGTCATAACATTTCTGCATGGCAGAAAGTTTGGCCGCAATATTGTATCGGTAATGTAATAACGCACAAGCGGATAACCCTGATCCTTTCTCAAGTTGTTTCGAGATTTTTCCCACCCAAATTTTTATTTTTGATTTATGAAATAAGCTACGTGAAAAGATATCGCTTACTTCGTGCCACTTACCATATTTAAGAACAAATTAGAGATAGCGTCTACTTTATTGCATTTGTCTCAAGGTGAAGCGAAAGAAAGACGGTAAAAAACGGTGAGACGGGTTTTTTAGGCACTTCTGTACATTATCCTCTTCTGCGAAGCAATTCGCTTTTTTCCTGCAAACTCAGGAAAAATTTTAGAGGGGCGAAAAAGTACGGGAACGAGGTCTTGTGAGATAAATCTTTACCCAAATCACGCGTAGAGAATCCTAGCGACGCCCACAAGAGCGAAACAAAAATCTCAAACAAAACACACCCTCAAACCGTTAAATAAAAATAAAAGTGTACGTGGTGGGGAAACAAAGAATACGGTTGACAAGAAATTCTCCGAGAAAACTCCGTGGCATAACAGAAAACGCGATCGGTTTCAACAGACGAAAGCCCCACCGTGGAAAAACTACTGGTTCGACCGACTTTTTATTGTTTTATACCGACTCCTCTGCCTCTGCGATACATAGATACATGTGTGTGCACACCTCCCGAAACGGCAACGCGTTCGTTATATCGGTAGGATTTATGGCTTTTGTGGCAGCTTCCTAATATGATACACGTCTATGGAACAATTTAATTCGGAGACGCCGCTTCGTAACGGATTCGTCACGTCAACAGCACTCGCCGCATGCCATCAAACACCCGCCAAAAAATTAATCGCAGGCAGTTGTTTAATTAGAGAGCCACATTTGTCTACTCGTCGATCGCTGTCGCCGAATTTAATTACCATAATCCGCCGACGTCATTCTCAATCAGCAGAAAATTCAAGAGATTGTGGCAAAGTGTACCAACTTTGATAAAAACAACCGCGAGTTTTCCCCAGATTTTTCCCGGGATGGAAATAAGCAGAGTGATGATATCGTTACTGGAAAACGGGCCGGTTGAGCGGCTCGTGACGTCAGCAACAGATGGTGCTCCTACACCACCGTCTTGATGGATGTACCTTGTGAGGAGCCACACGTCCTCAGACCACCCCTCGTTATGCCACCTCTTTTATTCCTGAGGGCATGCGAATCCTCGTCCTGGATTGTACCGAATCCCGGGACTGCGACTGTTCCAGCTCTTTGTCTCTTTCAGGCGGGTGACTTTTCTTTTTTGCAGACAGTTCTGTAGGATAAAAGGTTCGCAGAAAAAATTCATGAAGTTTACAACGAGTAGGCTGCTGCGTTACAAGACGTCTTGCAGTATTACACGGGTCGGTTAGGGTCGAATTTGTTAAATTTGCAACAATCGGAGTATGTATTGTTTATGTCGACGTATTAGTTGTATTTTTTGTGAATACACAAATATAATACACTGTACGTTCGTATTATTGTATTGTAAATTAAACATAAATTCCGTGCGCTATTGTTGTAAAATATCAAAAATTTTTCATGCGAAAATACTAATAAACGTTTGACTAAAAACCAGCTTCTCTCATTTTAAAATTTAATATTCATTATTAAAAATTGCCTCTCTGAAATTATGCATTAATAAAGATTAAAACATCACTGAAATTGTTTTAAGTAAAACTTTTCAATTTCATGAAAAGTTATAGTTATATAATTTAACTTTAATAAAAATAAACGTTTATTATATTAAATTTTACTACTTCGAAAATATATTATATTTCATAAGGCCTCGCTCGTCACGAAATCAAACGACAGAGAGCCCACAATATTGAATATTGGATATATTAATAAAGTTCTTATTTCTGAAGAAGTCTATTATTTGATACAAATATTATATTTGAAATTAAGTTTCCAACGAGACAAGTTCATATTAGATAAAATCCCAACTACATAAAACATAAAATCAATAAATTAGACTACTTTACAATTCCAACTATCTTCAAAATTGATATTTTCAAACCAAACAATCAAAGAGAAAACAATCTACAAAAACTATTACATTTGATTTACCGAAATCAAAATTGACTACGTATAAAGCTTGCGAACGCTTTCGAAGCCGCGTTAAATCTCAAAGAAGCGCCGCTGGAATTTCTAGTTTTCTCTTGTGACTTGGCGAACCATTTACCTGCAGGATGCGACGACGCGTGACGTACCATCCCGGCGACAATGCCTCTTCGAATTTCCCGGGAAAGCGGGAAAACTGGAAAACTAACTGCCGGCCATAAATACCGCGGCCCGGAGACGGAGAAAAATACGCGCGCCGTCTCATCGTTATTATTCCACGAAGTGCGATAATTGACTCAACGGTATTCACGTGATATTTTTTATTTAGGCATAGATTTCATATTGATTTATTGGAATAGTATGAGTTTTCGCAGCAGATCAAAAAAATATTTTTTTTGTTTGATTTGAAATTCATAATATTTTATTATATTCTGTGGAAAATAATTGTAATTCATTCATCCGTAAAAACGTTAATTTAAATTAAATATGCAGTGGTTCTTGGAATCGTAAAACAGTTGAAAACATATTTTTGTTGTATTATATAAATAAATTTCACAATGAAATTTCGTGAAAATTACATATTTAAATTCGAAATAATATATTTGAAACATCAAGCGATCAAATAGATATCCAATTATATTTAAGTAATTTAAATACCTGAAATAAAGTTAGTCGAAATTGAATATAAAACTGATAACATCAAATATTCAAATTCTCAAAGCCCTCCCCGAACACGCACCAGTAACCAAACGCTCCAGCAGCCCGGCACACCATTAACCCACAAACCGACTAATTTTTACATTACGCTATATTATAATTCCGTATTCAGTACAAACGAGGTCTTCGTGGGCGGGTCATCGTCGTGCAGTGAGAACAATGAGCGTATTGTCTCGAAACGAAGGGGCACTTTCGTGTTTCGCGAAACGTGGAACAAAAGGGCGCAAGGGTAACGGCTCCCTTTCGTTCCGCGCACAAACGGGTGTGTTTGCCTCCGAATAGCGTGCCGGCCTCAACAATAATCTATCAAAGATGTTTGTTTACCTTAAGGGTAATGGAATATTATGGGGGTCAGTTATATTAATAACGCCCCAGCGACGATGCGGGGTTAATATCGGACGAGCGATCTGTGCCAGATTGAACACGAGTCGTATTCGCAAAGGAAATGGGTAATTGGAAAACAGGCCATAGAAATGACCGCTCGACTGGACGAAATCGTACTTATCTTATGTTTATGTATACGGCCTCTTATAATAACGAGTTTATCGGCCGAATTATTTTCGTGCGTGTAATTTCGTCGGCGTTTTTTTCCGGTGAAAACGCTGCCGTGTTTTGTTCGCGAACAAACTCTCAACGAAAAAACAACACATTCCTTTCGCGGATAATGCGAGCGGAAAAAATCACCGGCTTAATGGAATTTTATGATAAAAAGTATAAAAGAAAAAACTTTCGCGGAACGTATTAAAAGAGGCGTTATACAAAGTTTTTTTTTTAAAGAGAAACGAGTGTACGAATACTGCTATCTTAAATTTTGCAATGGAATGCCAGGGTACTTATTTAACTTTTAATGAATGACCTTTAAAATTTTCAGGATTGTAACGCATTTTGTATAATACACGGCTTTTGTGGCTTTAGTTGACATCATAATTCACCGACGACGTACAAAGTCGTTCCAAAAGATTTCACCGCTTTACCGCCGTTGAACGCAATTCGCGTTCGCGTATTGCAAGAGTTAAATCTGCATGCTCGTATATACGACATCATGCATGGTTGACTGTGAATAACTACACTGAACATAATAAAGAGGACACTTCAATTTAAAATATAGCAGTTTTTTACACTATGTGCCGTCTCGAAATGCAGATAAACATCCTTCCCGAAACCATTCCAAATCTAGACACACAATTTTCAAAAGCGGTCAAATATTTATATCTATACATATACATCCGGACGATGTTTGATTTTTCAATCAGAAAGAGACAATTCAATTTCGTCGAGTACGCCGAACCCGCGCACGGGTTCAACCCGAAGGTTCCACGAGGGTGGTACCTTTTGTTATCGACTACACGAGTTCGATTAAGATGGTATATCAAATACACGTCTCTAGTGGTCACCGTGGAGGGCGGGCGTGTATCCCAGGCGCAGATTGAAGATTGAATTCGCTGAATGGGGCACCAGTGATTATACAAAGACGTGATGGAGTGCGGAGGCTCGATCAGACCCGCAGATTGGAGATGTTTCGGGCGAGATAGGATTTCAAAAGATCGATGCGAGCCTTTGACGAGAAACTTCCCAATAACGTATAATATATCGTTCGAAAATATATAAAGCACATTGTCGATGTCCCAAGGGCGATAGTTCTTGATACGTTTCGATGGATATTATGTGTTTTCGCGTTGCGCGAATTAATAACTCCGGCGTGTTCGAGAGAAGCGCTCGAACAGTTGGAAGTGTGAAAATGTGAAGAATTTATACGGGAAGGAAAGATGTGTATGAGACTGAGAACTGGGTGCTCTCGACTCTTGGACCTACGAATTGCTCGCATTCTTTGCCGAGAAATTTACACGCACAATATTCCTAGAAGAAACGCACGCATGAAACTAGTGAAATGTGTATAATATTGTTCGCACAAATGACGTACATAAGATAACATCAGGATTGCTGGTTGTTTACAAAATATACAATTTCATTAATATATAAATGAAAATATATACGGACTCGTGCTTAACGATTCATTGAACATTTATATCCTCATTATTTCTCAATTTACCGATGTCTGAAAATAAACAAAAATACATTCTAATAACACAGTAGTGAAAGTCTCAAATAGACTTTCCATTAATTCACAATATACGATACTTAGTCGATTCGCTATTACATTTTTTTCTCCTTTCTACGTCGCGAATCAAATTTTCATTACATAATAATGACCTTTTCGTTTCGAATTTCGGAGCCGGATTTTTTTCGTGCTCTTATGTAAAATGGACGATGTCCTGTCTCGAGCTTTCGCATCTAGAGATGTAATCAAAAATGGAAATTGCTGAGCGTTACCGTTAAACTGGATATAAGTGGGAAGTCTCTTTATTACGGGCTCCTTATCTGCGTAATTCCCCGGGCGTAGGTAAAGCAATCAAGTGTCACACCCGGCCTCCCACTTGGCGAACAAAAGGCAAAGGGCCGTGCAACTTTGCGGAAATTCGTGCGAAAGAGCCGAAAGCTTCACGTGCAGAAATTAATAAAATATGGAGGGAGGCGGGAGCCGTAAGGGTGTACAAGGAGGAAAAGGTCCCTGGCCCATTTGGCCTAATTACATTTGCCAATTAGAGATACGGCGACATGTGTTTTCGGCTCTTGGCCAGGTGCTGCGAGTCCCAACGGAAAGCGGCTACGTTTAATCCGCTATTTAATATAATACATAGTACACTATGAAATCTTATTCAGGGTGTGTTTTTGAACCGTTTCATTTGGTTATTTCTTCGAGTTCATTTCGTTTTTCTCTCGTATGACTGCTGTATTTAAGAAATGAAATGTATTTAATTAACGGACTGATGAAAAACAAACATTGTTTTAAAAGCTGTTCATTTTATACCATTTCAAAAACTTCAGTATACATATATGTATATAGACGACTATATTTTAATTTTAACTTGTTAAGGGGGAATGGTCGCCTTTTTCGGTTATTTTTTTCTTATTTTATTTTTTCTTTCTTTATTTTATACTCGTGCGCAAAGTCCGTGTTTATCCGGCAATTAAAAGAGATGGCAGTGTTTCATCCGCAGAATTTACGTAGAATAAATCCGTAGCGAAGAATTGTATATATTTAGCGCAAACAAAAAGACTAATGATGAATAAAAGTTTCAGACGTTGAAACGAAAATTAGAGCCATTTGTGAGATAGCTTATTTTTTTAATCATTTCTACTTCAACTTTACAATTTTTATCAAAGACAGATAATTATAAACATTCAATCAACATTTGATTGCAATAATGCATAAAACTATGTATATTATATTACAAAACAGTTGCGGTCACATAGTTGTTTACTTAAATGCGCAAATCTTTCGTGAAAATCGTTCGAAAAACAGGCGGGCTTTTATGCGGTTGACATAGCTTAATGCACTTAAATGTAGCACCGAGCTTTTACATTTTTTCCCTTCACTTTTAATGTTTGTTTTCAGCGCGGCCCGAGTTTTCACGGGAGACCGTGAGTGGTTGTTCAGAGCGACGCGGTTGAAGGCTCTCAGGGAAATGTTTTCCCTTGATTCGCATAAAGCAAGCATTGCCATTTAAGGCCTTTCCGACGTGAATTGGCGTTCTAGAAACGCTTTCAGCGCACACAATGGCAGCTCAGTGCAATAAGCATGTGGCTACGATGCATCGCTCACTTTTTTTGTATCCAAAATCACCTATTATCTATTGTTTGCTTTTAAATAAAAAAAAATGTTTTTTGTCATTTTATAAAAGCACTCTCTACAAATATTTTCCGTTGTGTAATTGAAAAATTTATTTTATTATAAAGAAAATAAATCAAGATCATATATCCATCAAATATTTTACGCTTGCGTTACTTTGACAAAAATATAACTTTAATGTTTATTCAGAAGCGTGTTTATTATTCATTTATATATTCAGAGGCCGAATAAAAAGTCTATACAAAAATATAATACGTTTTTATGATTTCAATATGAGATTTTTGGGCGAAAAAGCTGCGACTCTGCGGGCGTTATTATGCTGAAAAAACATTTCAGTTGCATGGAGCGAAGCTTCGCATGCGTGCCCGAGGAAAAGAAAGAAAAATAATATTAAAAAAAGGATTGACATGGGATTGACCCACTTGAGTGAAGTGCGCAATAGATCAATATATGATACGGGAACTTTTGAAACGTTATCCTTCGGGGACTCGATAGGCACCTAATGACAACTCGAAACAAAATCGCTGACGTATACCTTCGCAATGAAATTACTATGAGTGTACATACTTGATTCGTCGATAAAAAACTTTTGACCTAACGAGATACGATATCTACTTCTTTCCAGATGAAAATCACATCAATAAAAATTTAATATATACTTCAATATGATATTTATTTCTGTATAGCAAATGATTTAACATTAGGAAATTGTTCCGTCTGTGACATAATACATTCGATCAATCAGATTCCACGATGAAAATCACAATATCTATTTGCCCTGCATGAATATCAAATTACACATCATAAATATTCGATTACACATTATATTAGGCAGAACAACATAAAATATGACGAAAAAAAAATATCGTTTACCAGACAAAGACACGATCGATTTATCCACCTTAACCGTATTTGCATGCAGATCCTCAGACACTTCGCACCATGGGAAAATTGAATTCTACAACATTTCGAACGATCGACATCTAGGACATCACCTGGGGGACATGCATAGCATTTAGCCGACCACATAACCGACCGCCATTACGGATGATAAAGGGCCGCCATTACGACGACTATTCAATCCATTATTGTTTCCTTCCGAGTCCTGGTGCCGGTGTAGTTAGTTCCCTTATCTTTCTTTGTAAATTTCACTTCCTTTTGTGACATCGAAATATTATTCAAATTTTCGATCATAAAGCCGGATGCCTTTCCTCAATTTACAACATTATTTGCGATTCGTACTTGTTATTGTGCATAAAATGCATTCGTTACAATTTTGATAAAATCAAAAAATTATCAATTTATTTTAAAATTATCATTGATAAAACAATCCATTTATTTCTCAATAATTGAAAAACCATATTTGTCGAAATAAAATGAAACCAGATTATGTCAATAATCAAAAATAATATATCTACGGCTAGAAATAATTGACAATTAAGCCAACTTGCAAGATCATTTATCAAAGCTTCTTAATATGACACAGATTCATCAATCAAGCTGCGTTGCTTCAAATTCGAAAATGATAATCAAAAATTATATTTGCTGTATCGAGACACATAATGGATTGATTGATCATCTTTAACAGGAGACGCTAATTGAGGTTAGTTACTCGTAATTTTTTTGCGTCCAGATCAAAATGATAGTTATCTTTCGATTGTTAACAAATATTATTATGAATTTTTAGTATTAAATGTTTTTTGATTATATTTTTAATATACAATTTTTTAACAAACAATGGCGACCTATCACTTTGACGCCTTATTCGATCTCTAAAGCTTAATGGGCACCAAACAAAAATAAAATAACCACAAAGTTTGCTTTGAAAATAATTAATAACGCTAAAAAACTTAAACGATACGAAATTTTGATGGCATCTTCATAAAAACTTCATCGTAAACCGATTAAAAAAACAATACACAATTTTTCTACAAATTTCATTGAAAGGTTTTCAGATATTTCCATATATATAAGAAAATTCTTAGCCTGATCAAATAATTATACGATCGAGAATTAAATATAACTACCAGAAATTTCAGTTCAATTGGTTAAATTTCCTGTTTTTATCAAAATTTAAATGAATGTTTTTCAATTTTGAGAATTTACACGATTCTATCATATTACATAAAAACAAAATTTTCCTATTAAAAAAATTCATCATACAAACAACCCATCACTAGAACACAGTTCAAAAACGAATCCATTTTCTCAAAAATAACTATTGCATTTTCGATTCTTTACCCAAAACGACAATGCATCAAAAAAAAAATCGAGCAATTCGAAAGCGCCGCCAATCCCATCCCCCATCGAAAGACTTCCATCGCGTTTTACAGGTGCAATTTACATTCTCGGCAGACAACAATAAAAACGGGCACGTCATAAAACACGTGTAATAACTCCGGCTGGCGCGTTATTGCCGGTAAATCCCACGTCTGGGAAAACCAATTACTCTCTGGCCATACGCATTATAAAATTAATACGACGCCGCATCTAGGACAGCCTTCTCTGTCAACGGCCGCGCATTGCGTCACATTAAAACCCACCCCGAAAATGATACTCGCTCCGAAATTGGCATTGCGTGCGCTCGTTAGCATTAAATACAGTTTCGAAATCGCTTTGTATTCCTCGCACAAAAAATAGTAATTTGTGCCCGCGATCCCGTGTAAAGATTACCGCGGCGGCTGTTAGCGAACGCGCTTTTTTTTCCTCCCGTTCGGATTTTCACTTTTTTTTCGGCTTCATTTAACTCCACGTGAACGTATGGAAAAATTCACGAGGAATGGACGCGAAATCGCGTAACTCTCTGTTTCAGACCCATTATAAAATCAGTTAACCTAATTTGATTAAAGATAACCGACTCTCGGGACCAATAAATTTTCTTATTTTCGCGCCAACTTAGGCGCGCGCGCTATATTTATGTTATCGCAGTTTTGTTGCCGTTTTTTCGTTTTATTTTACATCGCATAACAATTCTAACTACTTCAAAAATGCTACAAAGGGCCTTACTGCGAAATTCCGTTTCGAATTTTAGCTGATTACGTAACTAATCGGAGTACTTCTACTGTTCCAAAATAGCATATGTTGCCTCCGCTATGAATTAATGTTTATAAAGGTGACTTAACTTCATAAGTGCACTCTGTTACATTACCTTTTTCAATATTCGCCATAACGTGATTAATATATATTTTTGACCAACTCTTTGTGTTCTTATTATTCAATTAAGAATATTTAAAATGTTCAATAGACTTCAAAGCCTTTTTATAATATGTTTCATCGATGTATCTGAAATTTTATGAAACAATTTTATTCATAACGAACGAGGTGTTAATTGGTCACGCATATTTACACTTTATCGTATCAGAAAATCGACCCGTTTTCATAATAAAAACATGATTTGAAACTCATTATATCGAAACCACAGCAACCCTTATAAAACCATCACCCTAATTACGATCCATGAGATAAGCAAACATTATGAATAGTGAAAAAAATCAGCGTAAATATACATTTTAACAATTTAAAAAAAATAACTATTTAATACCGACTAAGATTCGCCTCATCTTTCTATGCATATAAAAATAGATGTTTGTATACATATTAGACGTCATTTCACTCCAACACCGTTCGACCTATCACTCTGAAAATTGACATGTATGTATATGTATTTTTTTTGTTGAGAAGGTTTTTGTATCATTAAAACCAAAAAAAAAATCAGAAAAAAAATCATAAAAAATTCAGTACGAAAAGTCGAAGATCTGTCGTTTTTTGAATTTAGTTACCTTGGTTACACAATTCATAGAATCATATCAAGCTGTTATAATACAGACTAGCATGACAACATCTGCCAGGTTCAGCTATCAAAATATATCTATATTTAAATTATAAATCAATAATTCAAACATATGTATATTTTAAATAAACAGCCATTGCGAAAATATCAAGACCCAAACACAACACCATCCATCTTCGGAAAGATCTCGACATTATCGAGGCGCGGTTTCGACTCCGCACACCGCAACGACCCGGATGAACAACCCGTGTGTAAATTTCGCCAAATTCAGACAAAGGCGAAATTCGACAATGACGACGAATCCGACGACAACACTCGTAAATTACCCGTCCCCGGACAACAACAAGTGTTCCTCTCGGGCGCGCCCAAAATGGAAATCTCCATTTTGCTCCAATTTGCCTAATTCGCGGCGGCGACGGCAACGGCAAAAAACAGCCAATTAACGCACGCGAAAGTCTCAAAAACCGCCTACCCCGTGGGCGGCCAAGTGGGCGGGTGGGCGGCCGGCGAACTTGCGACTTTCTTCGAGGACGCTTCAGATGTGGAGCGAGGGTGCACTCCGGAGGTGATATTATAGCCGCCGACGACGTTAACGTTAAGTTAACGCGACGTTAACTTTCATTTTTAGCGTTTTGATAATGTCGCGGAATCGGCGCCGAGTGTTGTTGTGTGTTTGACGTTTGAATGTTGAGGGCCGGTTCCGACTGCGCGCTGTATCAAACTGAACGCTAATTTCAATGTTGGAGTTTCGCGAGACGTTCTCTGTTTGTGCGAATTATGTGAATCGCTCGATATTTCTCGGCGGTGCTGTTATGTTTGCGAAGTTTAATTAACTTATAAAGATTGCTGGAGTGAATTTTGAAATTTTGTTGTGCGTGAAATTTTCTTTGTAATAATCGACTGAAATATTTTTTTCGACTGCGTTCTTATCATGATAAATTTGTAATTTGTGTTGGCGCCATCTATGCCGCCATACACAAATTATTACAACATTACAAAGTCCCAATTCATTCCCCGCTCCCTCCTTTCCTTGACCCTATAATTGGAAGGATCGCGAGG
>JAOXNN020000001.1:1062316-1082805 GCA_028571205.2 Hydropsyche betteni
AACCAGCGCCGCGCTCGGGAAATAGGAGACTCCAATTATCGAAGGTCAGTCCCTCTCCCTGCTTCCGAGCACCCATATTACAATTTGTTTTTATCGAAAACAGCTCTTGCTAGAAACTCTATATGTGTATTGAAAACTCTACTTACGATTTGAATGATTTATTATGTGTATGCATGTGAAATATTGAATTGTTTTTTGAACACAACGTTGCAAATGACAAATAGATCATTTTTCATCCTCGAATTGTATTCGAAGAAAAATAAATAAAAAATTGATTCTTTTCGAATTATATAGTTGAAATAATGAAATATTATATAATATTACCCATTTTTTACTAATTACAGAGAGTATTGTCTAATTTCACAATGCAAATGTCTACTTTTCCATTCATTGAAATCATAAAACGAAACAAAACTCGCACAATACGATAAAATTAAAACATGAATAATGATAATTATAAACGGTCGCGAGAGCCTTACGTTTTTTGTCTAAGTGAATATTCTCCTGTGATCTTTTTCATAATTTATGTGAGTTTTTTTCCCCTTTATATACACATCTTTCATCGCACTCATAAACGCGCACGTAGATATACAGTACGTAGTATTTAAATGAAAATAATATAGATCTGCGGGGATGACGAAACTTTTATAGAGAGAAAGCGAGCGAGACGGAGCGGCCGCAGCACCGGCAAGAAAACCGTTTCATTTGAAAGCTTTAGTATGATAATAATTTACTGTGCGATGAATTATGAAACTTGAGCTTAGCAGTGGTTTCAAAAACCAAGTCCCGCCGTACCACCCGCTCAACCAGCCCACCCCCAACATTATGGGATCATGATTCATGCGCCGTTCTTATAAAAAGGCTGTTGCGGTCGTTAAGTTTTCCCGCAAGCCCCTTGTTAAGTAAGAAAACGCGACTCGGAAAATGTCTTGTTGAAATAAATTACAACCTTTGAATCCACCAGAATAGTATGCGTCGTCGCACCGAAAAAATTAATAATACCAATCACCGTCGGAACGATAACATTATTTACTTTGGCTTAAATGATACATCATAATATGATTTGAATTAAGACAAAAAATTATATTTTCATATTTCAATTTCCAGTAAAATTTTATTTTTATCGTGAATATGATGGAAAATTTATAAATAGATAATCGATCAAGGTTATGCATAAATACCAAGATCATAATTGCGTAAAATGATTTCTTTCGTTCTAAATGTATCGTAGCAGATATTAATTTATTTTCAATTATTATACAAAACAAAAACGTTATCGCACAAAGAACTTTTGCAGAGAATTCCAATTATATCTCTTTTTTCAGATGAGATTAGTCAACGTGCACAAAGCGATACAAAGTTAAGCGGGAAAAGGGAAAAAGGGACATATCAAAAGCCCACCATGCAGAATTTCAAACGGAATTATAAAAAAATCGATAACGTATATATAATACATATATACATTACACGCTCTTCTATTTCTGCAATTCCCCATCTATAACGACACGACAAAATACCTAGAACCGACACCGTGAAATTACAAGATAATCGGGTATGAAAACCGTGAAAACTGTTAGTTCCCGTCGTAAAGCGCGAACGTAGCAATCAAAGAAAAGAACTCGGAATAAAAAAACACACACACACACACACAACCGAACAAGAGTGTCGCACAGGAGAAAAAAAGCACCGTTAAAGCGTAGACATAAACGGAAAAACGTACCGACGACTGCGAAAACGAACGGAGTGAGGAAAAATGGAAGAGCGCGGAAAAACGTTTTCAGCGAACGGGAAGCACTTTGAGGTGCGCGCGGAAGTAGTGAGCGTCGAAGCCTCCGCCTCCGATAATGATGCTCCATTAACGGGACACCCGTGTAATGGTCCCCGAGGGTGGCTGGAAGGACCCGTCTCCGAGTCCTGGCTGCAGAAATTTTCGCCCACGAATGTAATTGTCCCAGTTGGCGTGTTAACGAGACTCCGCATTAAGCGGACGCGGACATGGCACTCGAATCGATCCGGCCGTTGAAGTTTTGGTTGGAAATTGACGAATTTGCAGCTGGAAATCTATGCGGTGGAAAGTCTAGTTTGTCGCTCGTTACTTGAGCGAATACGTGTTTATATTAGTTGACCTAGTTCAGTCAAAGCATACTTTGTATGGCACAGAATGCATTTTCAACATTTTTGAGGAAATTTAAATGCACGGATGGAGTATTTCAAAAATTTTGAAAGACGTTTAAAACGAAGGAAACAAAATACTTTCATGAGAATTCTGCGCTTTTTACGAATACTTTTATGTAAATGTGAAATGCATTACCTCGTTCGTAAGAATGACTATTCATAAAATGAAAGGATGTTATTATACTCGATGTGATTGCCACTTAGCCAGAACACGGAACGGAATATCAATAGGAAATTCATGAAAAATTTCATACACATAAATACCGACATTAAAAAATACATATAAGAATGATAAAGCTGACTGACCTAAAGCTTCAGACTTGAGACAAATGATGATGGCGAGCACGGCAGCCGCTCCAATGTTCCTCTTCATCCTGCCAAACGAATGACCGATTTTCCGACGCCTCTGTTGATTTTCCATATCGTCGGTTGTCGCCGTCGGGTGCACACAATCGTTTTCCCCGTTTTTCATCTAGACAAACGCAACGATCTGAATGAAGGTTCACGCGCTCGACACTGTGTCGATAATTGTCTAATATTTTTCAATGAATCTGCCGACATCTTGTTACGTGCAAGCTCCCCACATTGTCACTGAATTTACCTGTAATGAAAAAAAATTCTTGTTAAAATATCGTTATGATTTTCTTAACCAAAGATTGAAAAAACCAATACGAATATGACTGTTGTCGAAACGATAGAATATAAATGTCACGTATAAGATGAAAAAAAAATAAAACGAAAACGGTCTATGATATGGAAATGTAATTTTTTTCGATACATTTCTCGTAAAAAAATTCTGAACTGAATTGTAATTTCATCACGTGACTATGTATTGTCTCATGGCATCACGAATGCATTGTAACTCAAAATATAAAATTATCACATCAAAGAGAACATACATTTTAAAACAAATAATAAATAAAATACCTTTAAACGATAGTATTTTTTCTAAAACATCGTGAACCGTAACCGACTGAACCAATTTGCGCACAAACTAATAATTGTTAATATATTATATCGCATGATTTAAATTATATTGAAATATTTTTTTAGCGATTCAAATTATAATACATATAGCCAAATTAATGAATAGGCAACTAGCAACAAGCATATGCTAACGTTCATTATTCACGTGATGTCATAAAATAAAATGAAAACTAGTATAAATTAAATTATTCAGAATATTGCTAATTTTTCGTTTACTCATGTTCAATATAGTGAAATTAATGAAATTAATTATACTCTAATAGTTTAATTCAAAATATTTTAAATTTTGTACATGCTTTTGATTACCTCTGTTAATTTTTGATAAAATCAAAGTTTTAACTTCTCTCAAACGTGCATATAACAAATTAAAGCTCCAATTCCCTCGAAAATCTAATAACTCTTCAAAAAAACTATTACAAGACGGCGCTCTCGTTTCGCGAAATCGTTTCTTATCTCGAAAAGTTACAAGACATCTAACACGTGTGGCGATTACAATTTTAACATTTCTCATAGGTGACACAGCTTAGGCGAGTCGATAAGGACTAATTTACGCAGCCCGCCCGAAAAGTAAATGAGTCGCTGCGAGAATTTTATCTCGATTATCATGATGTTGCCGTCTAATAAAACTAATTAAAAGTTACAAATGATTCGGCAAAGTTTCCGTGCTCTGGCACCGGCTGAATATTTTCATCGAACGACTCTTGCCAGGGTCAATAAATACCCCTTAATGGGTACGATTCGCAATTTTCAAGGTAATTCCAAGTGGGTGTTTGTTGAAAAAATACCGGACTGCCGCCCGAAACGAAACTTTCGCTCGTTAGCTCTTTGACCTTTGTAGACGAAGAAGACCCAAGTTTTTTTTTACATATACACTCGGGATCTTGTTGGTTCGAAGCGGAATTAATCTGAGATTTCGGGATCCAATATATACGTATCTATGGCGGTTATAAGGGTATATTTGAAATATTACGCAGGATGGAAAACGGACATGACATAATCGAAACGAAACCAAATTTTCCGGCAATGAAAACAACTAAATTCGTAAACTCTCATAGAATCGATTACGTGTCGACAGGCAAAATTTAAATTCAAGACTTTGACGCAGAAGGGCTTTGTTTGTACACAAGGATGGCAGTCATTGGCGTTAATCCGTGACGATTAATATAGTATGCGAATAGTCCGATCTCGTGCTAAGCATGTGAGCTCGTCATTTGCTCGTCGAGATAGGGGATGTTTTGCGTGAGCACCAGCAGTAATGGCATTAATAGAATAACACTAATCCCGTGCTTACAAAATCACAAAGGTACCCCCTTATCATCACGCCACGTAAGCTGAGGTCTTATACACGCGCAACGACGAACCAACACGGCTCGATACCGAATTTCATATCAAACGACAATAAAAACAACCCTCGTCGTCGTAAAAAAATGCTTTTTATTTGTAATACGGTTTTATGGATCATTATATCGCAATAATTTGTATGAATTTAGATACGATTGTAGTAAATTGTTCAGTCGATTTTGCTTTCAAATATTTCTATTTTTCATTGGAAAATTAGCAAATTGCTTTTTTATGTTTTTACAGGGTGATTTTTTTTTGTAGTGACATTTATATAACTAAAAAGACTATTTTTAGTTTCATTTACTTATCAAATATACTATTTCATTTTATACAGAATTTGAACGTAAAGATTTGTCATTTCATATCATACGAAAATCTATGTGTAAAATTAGATGTATTTTTGATGTCTATTTGACTTTTATGCATAAAGAATCGTTTCATAATGAAACTGTTAAGCTTCAAAATGATAAAAATAATTCGAAATCAACAATTCCAATTTCAAACATAACCAAATCCAGACCGACTCATAATAAGTACCACATACTCATTAATTCCCAATATCGATTAGAATCCCTTAATTAAACCCACATAAAAACCGTCCCACTATAACACAATAATATAATAACATGGATGGAGCGCATAGTGTGACGCATACGAAATCAGACCATTAGACCGGCTTGAAACGTGCGCCGCATTACACCTGTGAAAGCACACGACCCCACGACCCACCATTAAAAATACACCATCAACACAAACGAACAATCGCGTGAAGCCGTTTTTCTCCATCGCATTATGGTGTGTACCATGGAGGCAATAATAAGCGGCGCAAGCCCGTCACGCTTCATAAACGGCGCGGTGCACGAAACGCTGCGGCGCGATGACGTTCCGACGAAATCGAGCCTCATAAACTATGGATTGACTCGTTATGGGGGTGTTGTGAGTGATATGGGCTTTCTACTGTGCATACGGTTATTTGATAATTGCGACCGTTCGGAAATTGGGAGCCTTTGATCGTTGTTTCGGTTGCGCGGATCGGGCGGCGTGACGGATTTCGCGATATTGCCACACTCTGTGTAATGTTGTGTTAATGTAGAATGGATCTTAGTGTTAGTTAGGGAGGCTGAATTTACCATTATTTTTATCTATCAATAAATTTAATTTTGAATAAAAACCAGAAAAAATGACAAAAAACAAAAAAAAGTATGGCAAAAAAAACTGTAAACCTATACAACCTGACATTTATTCAAAAATATTTTCTGAAAAAATAACATTTTTCAAAAATATTCGAAACAAAAATAATTAAGTAAATTTAAAAATTAATATTTAATATAATATTAAAATAAAATAATTTAATATTAAAATTTAACATTTATTAATATTTTAATATTAATTTAATATTAAAATATTAACCGACAATGGCTTCCCTAGATGTTAATGTTTGAGAGAAAATATTATTAGAATATTGGGAGTATGTAAATATAATATAATAAATAGATTTTTGTGTGTTATTTTGAAAAAATAAATTGATGTGTGTCGGTTAGATTGTTTACATAAAGTTGAAATCATGAAAAACTATCACGCTTCAATAAATATCAGATGTGAAAGTTATACCGAATAAATTTTCTTATTTTTGTTTTCTCCCAACGGCCTTGTTATTGTTTATTATCTACAAACCTTGAAAGTTAAGTCTTATTATTTGTGAAAAATAAACGAAATTAAATTCGACATTTTTTATGAAATTAATCAATTTTTAAACGATCAAACGTCAATCAATGATAAAACCAAATTTTCGAATCCATCAAAATAAACAGATCGATCCAAACACAAATCCACTAAAACCAACACGAAATCTCCATAATGAAACATTTATTCTTCCACAGCGAAAAGCAACGTACACACCCGGACACAAAGCTATCCTTTTCATGTCACCCTCGCTAAAGAGGGTGGCCGACTCAAAGGATTGAAAACTGTGCAGTGTTGGTGTACTGTAAGTGGAAACTGTACAAAACCACGGACCACCGCGACGACCCGTTTTGCCTGCATTCTTACCGCAACGGTTTTGTTTGAGGGCCGGTCAAATCCGACCCAGGCCATCGTCCTCGTCCTGTGGCCTTCCTCCTCATCCTGTGGTCCTTGTCTGTTGCCTTGGCCTACGTTCGACCGAAACTTTAGCCACCCAGCTCGGACCAGAGATGTAAATCGGCTAATTACAAACCGTTTCCTGCTGAATGGACGTGGCCGTTTCGATTAAATACGCTCTTAGTTGTTTTTCATAAATCGTTTTGAAAAAAAAAATATGTTTTCAATATCACAAATCATCGTTTATATATACAAAACATTCGCCAAAAAAATATTCAACATTCTGATTCGTGATTCCTTCTGTCTTTTTCAGTCGATTCGTTAATTATGCGACTTAATTAGGCAACTTCAAAGGTAAACTTGAGGCGGCGCGTTCGTTCGCGAATATTTCGCGATAATTAATGATTGATCGGTGTGTATCTTAAACACACGCCGGAGCAGACATCAAATAGCGTCACATCGACACAATGGGGCCCGCTTTCAGCCAATATGATTAAGCGTATTATATATTAGGCGGGGAAATTTCTCGACGAAGATGTCTCGACGAGACGGCGTCAAAGAGGTGGCCACACGTTTCCGGCTCAAAGTCTTCGTTGACTTCGCTTTTATAAAGGGAATTGATTGTTTGTGTAATTATGTAACATCACATCCTGTGTGCTTTGCACAAATTGACGGATTTTCACAAACGCTTGGGATATTTTTGGAAATATGTTGAAAATTTGATCGTTTAAGATATGTTTTATTTTATATATTTTCAAATGCATATGTAGTTATTTTAAAAATAAGGAGCCATCATTATCTAAAAATAAATCATTTATATAATTTTTGATTTTTATATATATTTGGATCATGCATAAGAATTTTGTATGAAGGGAAATTTTAAACAGAACAAAGATTGCATTGTTCATTTTTAAATATTCATTATTTTGTGAATGCATTGTTCATTGTTTAGTTTATTTTATAATGACCTGAATATTCGTTTAGGTTATTAAAACTTCATTTTTCTAAATAGAATAAAAGTTTTAGAAAATACCAATATTTCTTTCATGACAAATTTGAAAAGGGATTTTCAATGCAATCCATTTCCCAGAAAGCTTTATAATAAATACTACATCGTTTATAACTTTTCATCCGACTTTCGACTGAACCCGTTAGAGTTTCTTACCATTTATTCCAAGCTTGAAAAACTTTCCTCAACAACTCCATGCAGATTCCCACGTGAAAAACGTACATACATATTGCTCAGAAAACGCAAACCACTTGCAGTTGGGCAAATTGAATTCGCCAAAAAGCCTTACCCCGTAACGCCGTTCCGCGTAAGCGCGCAATCGACTGCAAGAATTCCTCCAAAGCTTTATCGTAGAAAACACCGCTAGAATTTCACACCGCGAACGGAAAGTGAATCAGAAACGAAATAATAGTTCTGCGCCAGAAGTCGAGGCGGCAAAAACAAAAAAGACGCAGACAAAGCCAACCTCTGGCTTCCCTGAAGCGTGGAAATCTCCGCTTTATTCGTTACTTATTTATTCTGTACCTCACCCAAGAAGTTCTGCTGCTTGCAGCAGTTCTCGTTACGTCGTTTTCAAGCAAATGTTTGCGGTCGGCGAGGAATATTTCATAGGAATGTGTTCTGCGAAACAGCCTCAGTTTGGCTCCAGGTAGAGCCGAAGTTTACGTGTTAGCGCTAGCATTGATTAATGCGACGCATTTTTAACGGTGGTGGAATACGCTCGACTCATCCCTTCCGGTGGCTTAAGGGAGGATTTTGTGAGTAAGGAGATCGCGATCGTTTTTTTCGCGGGTTTCGCAAAGATCTGGGTGGTAATTAAAAGAATCCTGGTTGATTTGTGTGCGCATTAAAATGCAGTTAAGGTTGGCTGAGAGATGGTTTGGGAAGAGGGAGTTTGTTAAGTGTTGGAAAATTGCATTTTCGTAAATAATTGTATAGCTGTAGTTTTGTTTGGCGTTTTAAAATGTGATGTTTTTATGGGTAATTATAATGTGCTTGAAATATCATTATTTGACATGCAACTCAACATAGGTGACATGTGACAAATTGGCCGTATTTTTTTACCGTCCAATTTAATTATTAAGTTTTATGTGACAGAACTTTTATATTTAATATAAAAAAATGAATTTCATGTTTACGACATTTTATATTAGAACAATATATTTTTTCGGAAAATTCAAGTTTTCTTTCTAAATTTAAGTGTAGCAATTAAAATTTTATAGCTCAAAACTGCATATGATCATAAAAAATATGAAAACACTAAAGAATCATTCCATAAATAATTAAATTTACTGTCGGCTCATATTAAGATGATAAATTTCTAAATTAGCGACACGTATTTGCAAAAGGGAATGGTCATAAATCTATAAAAGGGCATACTCAGCTAACCCTAATCCAAATCTAAACGGCAGAATATGGTAGATCGCATAAAACATAGTAGTATATAATATTACATTTATTAAATAGCAGATATAAAATAGAGCATGGCTTGAATTATCAATTAAATAATTATTTTGCACTCTGTGCGTGGTGAATAATAATTAATAATTTATTAATTCAAAATTTATGTGAATTTCGTATGTTTGAATAATTGTATCAAATTTCGACAAATACATAATAATAAATAACAGGTGCGATTTAACTGTGTATTAAAAAAATACAGATTGTGCACTAGAAAAATATATCATTTGTTTTATTTCTGGTAAATTAAAGAATCTCGTATTGCGCATTATTTTATTTATAGGTGCGATAAAAATATTTTTGCAATAGAATGAATAGTTTTTGCATTAAAATGATAAATAGGTGGGATCGTCACCAGAGTAAAGTCAATCTCTACTGGTAATACAATATAACTGTCAACTACATTTTAACAATTTAGTCCATTTTTTAATCAATATTGATTTTTTTTAAATTCAGTTTATTGCGAATCGATTATATAATGAAAGTTGTGAAAAATGGTCGTGCGGTTGGTATTTCGTCCTGTTCCAATGCACGTTTAATTGTTTTAAGGTTCCATTTTTTTTCTAATCCACACTTTTTAATGTCAGTGCAAAATCCACACATTAAACACACATTTTTTTGATGCATACTTATTTTATTTGATTCTCGGGTTTAGTGCACGTTTATTTTTTTTAAAGCACGTTTAAATTGTTACCATAAATAATTAATTGAAAAATTCAAACCTGAAGAAACTGCATTTTAATTAAGTACTCTGCAAATATTAATTTTGTAAATTGGAAGATCAAACAAACCGATCGGTTAGTTTATATTATATGTGTATCAAAAGTTGTTTGTTTTTTTTTTTTAGTTTTGTGTAGCAAACATTACAAAAAAATATATAATTTCATCAAAATAACAATTCAATTGAAACAAAATTTATATAATACTATATTCAAACAAATAATAGAGAAACCATAGAACACTGCAATAGTCTCACATTTTTCACACCCACGCTCAACACCCACACAATCATGTTGCGCAACGGTTTTTATTATTCGCAACCGTTAATATATCCGCGATACGGAATCAACACGAAATTCGGGGGACGGGAACCCGCTGAAAGGTGAAAATGAAATGTATTATTCGCGGGGCGGAATAAATAAATGTCAAAATAATACAAATCGTGAAGCGCGAACGACCAACAATGGAATGCCATTTGCCGGCAACAAAAGTTGTAATATTCGGTCGGTGGCAGGTCACTTTGTTTCAACCGAAGCAAGATTCGTTGTTGTTGGTTTTTTCACTTCTTTTTTCCGTTTATTATTTCGACGCGAGTTTCGGGTTATTTTTTTTCAGTGTGTCCTGAAAAGGGCGAGGCAGTTGTTGGCGACGTCGCCGCTCCACACCGTTTCGTTTGAAATTGTTATTAAAGGCTCGATTTTATCGTGTTTTCGTATATTCGTACTCGATTTGAAAGTGAGCGTATTATATTTTCGGAAAAAAAGTAATGAAATATTATTAACGTTTGTTGAATAGTAGATATCATCGATCATAATGTGAAAAATTCCGTTAATTCGAATCTCATAACGCCCGCTGCAAAAATTTGAATATGTTTTCCATATTCAGCGTATGATATATTATTTTAGAAACGTTTTCATAAAAAAAATTCAACTATGGTTTTATTTAAAGAAATTTTGAAAATTTCCTGAAATAATATATACATGAGAGCGAAATAAAAAATTCTTATTTCGTCGAATTCTCATTTAAATAACATTTCTCGGCTACATTTTAACTCTACAATTTATATACAATAAATCAAACTTTGACGTAAAAAAGAGGTGGTGTTTTCTGATATATAAGGTTCGATTTATGTTTCTAGAAAGGATCGTAGAGGAAACGGTTGAGTGACAGTTACTTACGAAAGTAGAAACGTTTGAAGTGGAAATGGAATCGAAAAATATAGACACGCTCACCGTCACGATGTATGTAACACATTTAAAATTTATATAAAGCATTTTCTTATTAAAACAATAAAAATATCAGGCGAGAAAAGCAAAAGCGAAACATTTATCTTTTACGTAAGCAATTATGTACAATCAAGTCTCTCAGCGGCGGGCCACTTTTAAATAAATTAAAAAAGGATTAACCTCCTTGCGCCGTTTATAATTCAAGACAAGGCTTTCGCCAACTTTATTGGTGTTAGCGTCAAATTAAAGAGAATCATAAATTGGACGAAAAAACGGAACGGCAGAGAAAACAGGTGAACGAAGCTATAGCGCGCTTTATCTAATTAGTATGTCCTAATAACGGAGACTTTGGGTGGACCCTTGTAAGGGATGAGGAAGAAGTTGAGCAACCCCCTAACGAAGGTAAAGGTCTATGTGGCTCTCGCAGATAAGGAGTTCGCCTGTAAACAACGATGCTGCTTCGCATTATTTAAATTTATAGATACATAATGCCGTTTCACCCCCAATGGGGGTGTGGACCTGTCCCACCCGGGGCCAAATGATAAAATTTCATTATTTCCTCACTCCGGTGTCTAATTGCGTACTGAAAACACTGACAAGCAATTATACAGGCGCTTATGAGAATTTCTCGTTTGTTCGAATGGGGATAGAAGAGCATAAGCAGGCGGGTGCAATTTTAATTCGGTTCGCTTTCGTCGATCGATATGCGATTTTGGGTTTGTTGCTAATTCGATGTTCGCAAGATTTGAACGGATTATTGTTAGTGGGTGTTTTACAGTTAATTTTAGTTTAGTGAATGCTGATTTTTGGAATTGCTAATAAGCTTTGGAGTTATTATAATTTATACAGATTATATGAATTATATGATTCTATGAATTTTATGTGGTTGTTAATCGAGCCGAAGGCTACAAATTAATGTTTGACTAGTTTTAATAATAACTGTTAATAGTGATTTAAAATTAATTTATGTTTCAGGGATTAAATATTTTAATTATATATGATGCTATTATTATACATATTTTTTAGAAGCATCACTTAAGTAAATGAATATGATTCTATGTTTTTTGTTATAAAAATACGTTGAATAAACATAAAAAAATTATACCTCATCATATAACTCGACATAGAAAACTTTATAAAATAACTTTTTCTGCACACTAAACTGCGACGATCACTTCATGTTAAATATTCAAAAAACAACAAACACTTTAAACACACTTTGACTCGAAGCGATTTTAAACTATTCATAAAATTACATCAAATCACTGCGAAGAAAATTCGACTTAAGCAACTTTAGAACAAACTTAAAAAGTTACATTATCATAATTCACTCAGCCAAAAATCCAATTTCGAAACCATAATAAAATCGCACACATAAAAAAAAATAGAAACCACTAAAACAAACGGATTTAAAACCGAAATCCCCCGGCGGTCGTCGCTCCGCAATTAAAATAATCGACTTTTCCAATTCGGCGAGTCTCCGTCGCGCCATCATTTCCCGGAATCACATTATAATACGTATGTGTCTTTTATGGGTCTCTCGTCGCCTTAATGAACGAGACGACGCTCTCGAAGCACGGAGCTTTTACCCGACCTGGTGGTTGGCGAGGGGGCGGGCGACAAGAAGAAGGCCACGAAAGCTCCGAAGGCACGAAAGCTCCAACTCCACGGTGGTTCGGGTCGGCGGAGACGCTGATGGGGATATTTTAAGAAACCCCCATACGTCAGGCGAGACCACTGACACGGGATGGTCCTCTTCGGAGGGTCTAGAGTCGTATTTCACACCTCTGGCCGCCGACACGTTCCCTGCTTAAATCTTAATGCACTCGAAACAGACCGCATATCTGCACTATTCAGTCCGGTTAGCGACGCTTGAATGGGATTAATTGCTCCGACGCGGTTGCAAGCATGCTCATTGTGTGTGTATGTGTGTTGGAAATTCGGGTCGTTGTATGGTGACGTGTTGTTTTCGTTCTGGTTTATTGAACTGTGCAGTTGGGCGGAATTGATTATTATAATAATTTGGTTGTCGTGATTGAAATGTTGTTTGTTAATCGCTTCGATCGGTGGATGTGGTATTATATTAAGCGTAGCTTTTTATGATCAAAATATAAAAAAATATTCTTTGATGTAGTTTGATGAAATTAATTAATTTCTTGAAATGTAAATGTGTGATATTTTCGTGTACAATAAACTGTTTTTATTTCGCTCAATTTCAGTTAAATAATGTGGCGAGTTTGAATTTTATATTTACAATTTAATCAAATTTAATATTTGTGAAACTAAAATTATCCGTTTTAATTTTTGATAAATGGTATTTTTACTATTTATATGTGGAATATTTTGGTATTTAATTAAGCAAATATAAAATTATTTGCAGCAAATATACACATGAATGAGCACCAAAAAATCATATTCCAAGAAAGCGGTCTCAGGCAGGTTGGAAGCATGGATCTTATATGAAATCCTTAATTTACATTTATTAACTTTTCAACAAAGCAAGTGAGACCGGCGGAAGGCACAAGAAAAATTATTTAATGTATATAAACGAAGTATTCAAAAGTTTGGCAACGCGAGTCATACGCTCCAATTTATTCAGTATACAAAAGCTTCCTTACGGCAGAGAATTTGTCTCGATCCGTAAGCCGGAAACTCGCAAAGTGAAATTTAAAAATAAATAAACCTTTCTTTTTGAACTCGAATCCGTCCGGAACGAAGACACTTCGCCGAAAGAAAAAATTAGATAAGAAGTAAACGAAATTTGTTGCTATTAAATGTCAACGTTTATATATTATATACAAAAAATGCTTTTAATCCTACTGATATATCTCTTTTAGTTAAATCGTAAAAATGAGAAACAATTTCAAGCTTTTACGTCGATTTGAAACATAAAATATTCAGTTGAATATTTTATGTATAGAAAATTGAAAAAAAATTATATCCTACGTTTTAAAAATCAAATTATATTAAGTCGATGATTTTAAATTTGTTAGAAGATATAAGTGAATAATTTTCATAATAATAATTTTAATAACTGCGTAATAATTCGCAATTTCATATTCATTACATAAAGTATATATAAGGAGAAACGAGCAAAGTGAGCTGCTGTGAGTTTTCGTCGAATAAAGCTTATTCATTTGATGCCTAATTAACCCGGGAAATTCAAAAACCTAATTTGTTTCAAATTTTGCCTCGAAGCGAAGTTTTCTGATTGACACAAAGTTTTTCGCCGATAAACTTCAGCGAGCTAGCGAACGATCGTCACGGAACATTTGGCAATCGGTACGACGTTGATTTAACAGAGGGTTTTCCAAGGAAACTTGAAGATTCGGTGAAAGCTTCACTATCGAGAAATCGTATCAAGCCCTCATATCGATCCCGTTTCCACAGAATCTAATCAATGGTGTAATTGTTTACTTAAAATCACTATTTTTCTAATTGATTGAGTTATAGCGGGCTTTTGATTGATTTCGTGTGGAGTCAAAAATAAATGGAAACGATCACTTTTATATTTTCGGAATCGGTCGACCGTAAAGTAAACTGAACACCCACGTTAGATCGTAAAATAAATACGTTCTCTCTATTTAATATCCGAATACGCTCAATCGTGCGAATTGAATTATAGCTGAACGACCGATAACTTGTACGTGCAAATTATTCAAACTCGAAATAAAAATCCCATGAAAACATTTCGAATTAAGTAAATGGTGCTGAATTTACTTACTTGATTACGAGCAAACCGAATTCTGTTCGTAGGCTCGTAGTAAGGCTTTCATTCACAAAATCGTAATATATAAATATTGAATCTTTTTCGTTATCCAGGCCTAAGGCACCATGAGTCCTTTTCCACTCCCGCATTTCTGCTATCTTAAAGATAACCGCCGCCCAAATTTATTTTCATAAGAATGACTGAAGAATTTCAATGGTTTTCTTTTCATTTCTTGCTAAAGCACCCTACAAAGCCAGAAAGTTGTCTTTCCGCAATATAAAAGTTAAAGATCGAAATCATTAACAAAACTCCCTCTGTTATGTTGTATAATATTATATTTTATACAAAAATAAATATCAAATCAAATTTATTTTCCGATTTCCCTATGAATAATATTTTAATAATGATAAACGAAACAAGTAAGATTATATATATTTTTTAAGTTTCACTTTAAAAATCCACACTCGATTTTTGAAATATCATTACGTAAATATGAATTTTAAAATGCATCTGTGAAACGGTATTTCCAAAAAAGTTAATTAATGAAGATTCTTCGTAATGAAATGAATTTATCTTAGAAATTTTATTTTTATATGTAAAATAGCTTATAAAAATGTGATTTATTTGGTTCGAACTTCGTTATTTCAAAATCTCAACTTTCCATTTAAAAAACACTAACAATAAGAGAATTCGGCAGCCAAATCAGTACTTTTATTAACAGGAAACCATGGAATACGTATACGCTTAATTGAAACCATCCACCATGGAATCTTAACAATTAAGTCGTTGTGCGGATATTGTCTATAAATATACACCCATAATATTATACATTACTTAGCGGACTAATTTAGTTTGACAACTGTAACAGCTTGGGTCGATAACCACTTCCTATTAGGAAGTGTCTGTCGTTCCATAAATCAATTCCACCCGTATAATTATTCGTGTAAATTGCACGAATTCTTGAATTTCGAATTTAGAGCTCAATGGCGGCCGACGGTAAACAAAACAGATCTCTTCAACTGCAATATAATTTGTCACACTGGATATCGTTTAAGCTTTTAATTATTCAAATCCAAGGTTTATGCTATTTGCTATGAATTAACTACAACAATTTAACTATATTAATTAACTATAACAATTTTCCTATTACGTGTATAAAAATATATTTTTAATAAATTACAGTACGTTTTATTTTACATCAATATAATCTAAATCTGTAATGTAATTAAAATTGAATTGGAGTCAACATGCGCAATCCGTAAAGTTTCCTTTCTCTTTCATTCTATTCATGAAACAGTTAACTACAAACTATCTTAATATATTCATGTAAAATAGAACTATTTCTAGTAATATGACCCTCTTTGCTATTAATATTATACATAGATAAATCTTTATGACTATTGAATGTGAACGTAAATTCAATTTTCAAGTAGTATTACAAATTAATCTATTATTATTACTTATGATATAATTATAAGTCAAACAATTTTACAATGAAAAATATATCAAATGCAAATAAATCTTAGTATTAGTTAACTACGATGTAAATTTTGCCTGAGACTCAACAAAACCTCAACATTCAATTTCTACGATACTGAAACTAAACGTTTTCGAATCTCAAAATTAAAAAAAGGATCTCTGGCAAGCAAATAACAAGCGCCTAGTTAGTTTGAAATTAGTTTACGGCCTGCGAGCCTTCTACGACGCCTACGAACGCTGTTTGCTTGCTACGGGCGAACGGCGGCTCCGCAAATTTGTAAGTAGTAGCTAACACAGATTGTTTCTAATTCTATTTGCCGCGATTTATTGGCGCGAGCGAACACGTGTTCTAAAAAGCAACGCTACGTGTAAGTAGCGCAAAATTAAACCGCCGAGCTACGCCTATTTATCTGGTTTCTAATGTTTTCTGCGTGTACATATCATTATGTTTGAAGGTAATAAGTGTTTGTGTGAGTTTCAATCGCATGCTGGATTATTGAATGTGCTGTTATGTGTATTATTTTGCCGTTAGTGATTAGTTAATTAGATTTTTTCCTGTGTTGATAATTGTTTGGATGATGTTGATAATTTGACGGCGTTGATAATTGGATTACCTATTTATATGTAAAATGGTAGGAGTCAAAGTTGAGTCATCATTGTAATCGTTCGTATATACAAAGGTCGTTTTAAATTTTAATAAGGAAATTAAACGGTGTTTGAGCCCGTCTTTTCAAATTAAAGCTAACTCGAATTGGAGAGTGGCCAACATGTCATTGCTTTTATCTTGCTGGCCGACCTTTCGACCCTTGTCCCTGTTTTGAATATAGCTAAGTAAGTTGTAAGCTTGATAAGTTTTTTTTGTACAAAACACTGACGAGCTTCAACATGGATTCGCAATTAAAAATACAAACGATAGCTTTCAATTTTAAAACATTGAATTTTCTGTTTCGAATTATAATATTTTATGAAATTTGTTTTGAAAATTTTTGAATCTAAATGTTTTTTGAAAAGCATCCTGAGTCTTGAATAAGTTTGATTTAATTTTGAAGCAGTTCAAAGAGCACCAGGCAAAAGTATTAATTATGGAGCGCAAAATTTATTTTTATTAATTTCATAACTGAGCGTCATAAAGTCAACGGGCGTGCAGAGAAAGTGAAACTTTCAAAGTATTTCGATAAAAAGAAGCTTTCGACCCGTATCGAATGCGAAGTCAACTTTTTAACTAATTAAACTTAAGTAAAAAGTCCGTCTTAGAGACGCTTACTTTATCGCGTTTTATTTTCTCTGTATACGAAATCTTTTTGTACAAAGTTTTTTTCATACATTGAAAATAAATTTGTTTAACGTAAGATTTTCGTGATAAAAATACGAGTTAACAAAACAATATTTCTCCAAAGAATTAGGCTTACGGTATAAACTCGTAAATAATTATTATAAACGAAAAGAATCGGTTGAAAATTTTTGAATGCAGACAACTAAAGTTTTAACGTAATCGGAAAATGAAATGAACTTCGCACCGAAAACTCCAAAGTTTGCGAAAATAAAAGAAAATGCGGAGATAAGATCGTAGACAGTTGACCGGGATTCGCGACGGAAATTTAATTCTTTCGTCTCCACAATAAAGAAGGGGACGAAAATTTGTACACAATATCGCATTTTGATATTAACAACCTTCCGCGCGAAACGCTCGCACACCTCGGCACAATTTTAAGCTTATTCAGCATTTTTTATTCAATCTTAGAAAAGACCTACTTCAAAGCTATCCCCTCCGGATAAAAGTGATTGATGATCCATCCGAATCTTAAATCTTGTATTATTCACTTTTCGCCGATGCTATAAAAGATAAAAACTTTCTCCTTTTGCCCGGTCCCGAGACCACTAAGGCGGACGCACACGAGAAACTTCGAATGCGAATAACGTAGCGCCGCATAAAAGCCGAAAGGGAATTCATCTCGGCACACACAGCCTAAATACATTTTTTATATATTGTATATAAATTGCATTGTGATAAAATCAAAAGATTTCCGCGAAAAGAGGAAAAAGATATACTACAACTCTAAGCTACAAAAACGAATTGTTGTTTATCAAAAGCAATTTTCCGAGACCGCGGACGGTTCGAGATTTCGTTTCATCGATCGACGCGTGAAATATTCGCATATTTCAAATATTTTACATTTGTACAAAATTCGATTGTATATTTTAATATAAAATAAAGCGTCGCGATAAATATTTACGAATTTATTTAACGAGCGCCGTTTTGTCGAACGATTCCGATAATAATCATCGACAATTTTATTGGCAGGTTGTAAATTTATATATGCGATCATCAATTCGCACGTTCCACCCACAGCGATCGCCCGACATATGACTATTAACCATAAAATTTTATCACATTCAAAAAAAAAATCAATCCGACCGTACATTTTTACAACAAAACTTTCCACCGATGGAATTCCGTGCGAGCGTTCTCGCGTCAGCTGTCCGATCGGCGCGGAAACTTTCCCGCAATTTCCGCGCCCGCATCCCGTCCAAAAGAACCAACCCATCCCAAAACATACATCGGGCATACAATCAAGATAATTACCGTCCGTCATAGGCGTGCGGGTGTCAACAGTAGCACCTGTGGTGGAAGCCTCGGCAAACAAACAACTCACTACAGTTATCACAACGGAATTAAGAGTCGGAACACGCGCGCGGTACACCAAACACCTCGGGTCGAAGCGGGAAAAACGTCCGTTTTGAAACGCGTCGTTTTGGCGCGTGGGCGTTGGGGGCGCGGGGGGCGCAGGCGCGTGCGTGCGTCCGTGCGAGGGCGTCGGCGTCGCGGCGGGCACTGGCGTCGCGGTCGGGAGGGCGCCGGGCGCGTGCGCCGCCCCCGGGCCACCATGGGGGCCACGCTCGCTCGGCCTCCGCCTCCGCCCCTGCTCTCCGATACCACACCTGAGCGATGTCTCGCGCTAGATTCGAGGGATGATGGCACCTGTGATCTGTCGGGAGTTCGTTATTGTATTTATTTTGTACGTATTCAAACTTGCTGTTAAGGCTAGTTCGCACTGCGATTTAGTGAAGTAGCGTGTAATTTAGTGGTTGAACTACTCGCTACTGCACGGAAATCGTTCGCATTATACGTCCAGTACAGTAGACAAGTGAGTGGTGTTTTGCAATGAACTCGCCGACGACCGGGCGCGCTTGCCAGTCGGCTATACTCCCCGGCGTTCCCCCTCAAGAACGGATCGAGCCATGCGAGGCTTCGGTAGCGCGTGCGCCGTGCTGGCGGTGCTCCTCACGTCTGTCCCGGCCGGCGCCGACGTCGTGCCGCAACGTACCTGGCGGCAGATTCAGAGCGCCCACTTCCGCGTGATCGGCGATGTGTCGCCGCGGGCGCTGCGCCAGGTGGCCGAACGGATGGAGCAGCTGCACGAGCTGCTGACGATGCTGGCGCCCGATACCGACGAGCGGGCCCTCGACACGACCGTGCTCGCCTTCCGCGATGCGGCGGCGTTCCGGCCGTTCATGCCGGTGTGGAACGGCGCCGTGCAGGAGGTGGGCGGCTATTTCCAGCCGGGCGCCATGAACTACATCACGCTCGCGATGAGTCAGGAATCGGCGCAGCAGAGCGTCGTCTTCCACGAATACGTGCACCTCGTGCTGAACCGCCTGATGGGCGACGTCGCGCCGTGGATCGGCGAAGGCCTGGCGGAGTTCTACAGCACCTTCGAGGTGGCAGGCGGCGGCAAGACGGCCCGTCTCGGCGGGATGCTGCAGCACCATCTGTGGACGCTGCAGCAGGTGATGGTGCCGCTCGAGACGCTGACGCGCGTGACGCTGCCGCTGCGATTGGGCTGCGCGAGCAGCCAGCGCGCCATGCGCGCGATCACGTCGGGGTCGGGGCAGGCGTCGCACACGCGGCTGACCGGAACCAACCCGAGCGAGGTCTTCCACTGCGGCACGAGTTCGATGCCGACCACCTCGCCCGTCGCCAAGGTGACCCGTGTGTTGACGTGAAACGCCCCCTTGCGACCCGCAGCGCCCGAGAATGGCGACTGACCCGACCGATACGTCGCCAGCATCTGTTCGTTCGTCAGGGAGTAAGTTTGACGCGATTCATCGTTGAACGTGATGCCCGATCCCGAGCAGCCCGCGTAGTCGTTACCTCCCGCGGTCCAATCGGAAGTCACTCGCTGGCACGCAGAGAACTGGCCGGTTGCTTCCATCTCGGATCGACGGGTGGGGCAGTAGAACATCGAGAGATCGACCATGCCGACTGCGCGATTGTCGGCGACGCTGACCTTATGATTCCACT
>JAOXNN020000001.1:1088983-1198066 GCA_028571205.2 Hydropsyche betteni
TCAAGAAGGTTTTTGTATCATCAAAATAGAGTGACCATATTTCCCAGAACCCTAAACGGAACATTACGCAAAAAAATGTTCCCCAATAATAATACACGACAATATGCGGCCTGCTTTATGCTGTTGTTTTAATGAATTTAAATTAAAAATAATTTGATTTAAAATTTAAGTCCCGAGCAACGCCGGGTATTACCACTAGTACCGGATGAAAATCATTATTTTCTTTTTTGTGAAGTCAGCGTATGAAAAAAAATTCAACCCACTTCAAACTGTGCATTGCTACAATTCTCAACAGAAAATTTCTAAATATAATACACACGCATATCTTACTAAATTTTTATCTACATCTCACACTCAATATATTATATTACATTTATATACGGTTTCGATCCGTGCCGAGGAATAAAACTCGGTCAAACAGTCGTTGTTTTCGTCTTTGCGAAAGCGCACAAAGAGCTCGAAAGTTCAATAACGATCGATGAAATAAATGAAATATAATTTGTCAAGTGTATCTTTTGTTCTATATAGTGTGCGGCCATAGAAAAGTTGTTCGCCATTCCTTTAGTCTTTCGTTCGGTTTGCATTCTTCTTTGCAACTCGCGATTTTCGCGTTTATCAAGAAACTGCGCTGTTTTCGTCCCGAACAAGAACAATTTTAAAGCTCATCAAAAGTTTCACTTTCGGAGTCGTTAAATTGAAAAGTCAATTAAGAAAGTTTTTAAATATTCTTTGGCGGGCGCCAAAATCGACGTATAAAGAATTCAATACAGGTCCGCTATTTATAATGATTGCATTTCGCCGGGCGCATTATCGAATAGCAGCCGTATACATATTTCCTGATACACATCAGAATTTCTCTCTTCCAAGTGTTTCGATAGAATTTCCTTATTTTAATACGGCTGGATGTCTATTTGAATGCACACTTTTTGTGCTCTAACCCCCGCTGGGAAATCAATCGTTTTCCGAATGCTGCTTTTTAACAAGTATTTCCGCGGAAATGTTGTCTCTATAGAAATATATTCATCATTTAGCACGTAAAAAGCTTTTAAAATAAATGTAGATACTAATTGAAAATTTTAATTAAAAATATTATTTTTATTTTCTATTAAAACTACACTGATAAAATTTATATTTTGCGCGAAGTCGGTTAAAGAAACATATGTTTACAATCGATTGTCGAGCAAGGGTCGCTAAGAATAAATCAAGAAATGCAGGGGCATTGAATTAATCAGTCGGCAAATTGGTTTTTGGTATATTCACCATATGTGTTGACTTTTCGCGTCATTTACTGCCCCTAGGGTGAGGACGTGACATAGAAAAATACTAAACGAATAATAAAATACAGCAAACCGTAGGGTTCACGAACTTAAAGATTTCAACAAAATGTTTCATCAAATTAATTTCGTTCCATCGATAAATCATTACATAACATAGTTCGGTAGGTAGAAAATTTGTTAATGAACGAAATACTTTACGAAAGTTCTTCTTGATGAAACGAGATGAAAACCTTGAAAGGAAATATTAACAAATAAATGAAGATGTTTTCGTATTGTCAAAATTTACTTTAATGAAAACTTTTTTCCATTCTCTGCTTACGGAAGCTAAAATTTTTCTCAGTCCTTTTATAAATATTTGTTTGCTTTTTAAATTTAGAGAAATTCAAGCATTATTATATTCATCATTCACTTAATTTCAGGTTGGAAAAAAAAACATAACATAAATCGTGTAACTGACTCATGAAAATTGCGAAATTGAAAAACTTTTCACTCTGCATGAAAAGTTCTTGCATTCACGTTGAACATATATTCGGTGTTATCGTAGAGCAGAAAATGGTTCATATTTTCCCAAAATCAAAATTCTACTATTACAATTCACAGAAACCCACGTATAATGTATTTATTAAAATAGTTAAAACAGGACGCCTTCGTATTAATCAATTCCATCGAAAACTTCGACTTCATTTTTAACAGTGGAAAAATTATGCGCATAATTTAATAACTCAATCGGTCCAAAAACGAATCCGTTTCACGAATTTTTATTTGTCGAAAACGCGTGACGATCTATAACATAATACTATAGCATGACGTAAATAGTCGAACAAATCACGCGAAAATTTATCGATCAAACTCTATGCGTAGGAAAAATCGCAAAGCCGAATTAATAAATCGATCATAAAAAAAGCACGTCGTATTAGCGATTTTCATGGTCAATTGAACCGGCGGAACGATCTTTTGAGCCACGGCTTTCGACGCTTCGGAAAGTGGGCCGGGCGAATTTTATTTTTCGAAAAAAACGCACAACGAATCCGTCCGAAGCGGTTTTTAAGCCGTCCTCCCAATTAATTCAGACTATTAATTCGGTTTCGCCAAAGTCGAAAAAGTGGGCTTTTATCGAGTAAGAGGGCCGCAAGATCCGACGCGTGGGCTTCGGGTTTTCTTTGAACTCGCTCTCTCGGTTACTTTTACGGCTTTTTCCGTCGTTCGGAATGATCGTTTTAAAATTTCAATTAGACGTATGTGTTTGACGGTTTTTGCGTATTTTTTATGGAGTTTTATTTATTTTTCCGGCTTCAGGGCGGGTTTTTTTGTCGATGAAAAGCTCGGTCGCGCTATGTTAATACGGACGCGATAAACCGATGAGATGTATTGAAAGGCCTTTATTTACTTCGGCGGGATCGGGGCACGCAAGAAAACGAATTTTTCCCGAAAAATAGTTTTTCTTCCGTAAATTCAACAAATCGTTTATCTTCTCTCCGACAAAATATAAAGACAGAGGGTTTTTTCGTATTTTTTTCAACACGTTCTGTTTTGGATTTGATATAAAATCGTATTATTTTGTGCAATGATGGCAAAATTTCTTGGTATGTTTAATACATGTTATTTTTTATTAAAGTATAAGATATTTATTTTCTTTTTTTTGTGTAAAAATTTAAATTTATTTAATAATATATAAAAATTAGAGATAAAATAATCGTCATTTACTTGAAAACTAATAACGAATAAATTTCTTAGTGACCACAATATTTTACGATCGATTTTTCATGAAAGAACATGGATGCGCATTATATCTTCAAGTAATTTTTGCAAATATTTAATAAGAGGATTATATTTCTAATGATGTTGAAGTCATCAACGGAGGCTTAGTATATCACGCGAGAGCGGCAACAAAAGGTTCAACGTATCAATTTTCGATGGTGTATTTAAGTTGGGGACCTCGGGAAAAAAATAGGGCAAAGGGCGATGTCAAAAAGGATTTATGAAAGTCACGTGACTGAAAATGGGAAAGTCTTCGGACGACATAGAGGTTCGACAACTTGAGAGATTTAAATGGAAATCGTTTGAGAGAAAAATAGAGCCCTAAATAACTCATCCCTTTTTTTCGGCATGAAATATGAAAACGCGTCACATAGACGTGCGTACTATGAAAGAACCATTTCTCGCTGAAATCAAATATGTCTCGTGCAAGAGCAAAACGATTGAATGCAAAACACAAGTCGTTTAGTTCTGAAAAGCTTTAAATCTTTTTAACAAATCGACGTAAAATCCATATATCAAATTTCAGAATCATAAAAAAAAATATGAAAAACAATTGTAAAAACAAATAATTTTTTTCTCATAAAATTCATTTAAAAATTAATAAAAGCTCATACAGTTTTTTGATACTAGGCGTTTGGTATGCGTCACACAACACTCGCCCTTTTACACAAACTGTAGTACATATTTTCGTTATTGTCAGAGAAAATTGAAAAAAATGAAAAGCCGTTTCGAGTCCAATTTCATTTTTCGCACAGCACTCAAATTATTGACCGTAAGTTCGGCGGGAGAACAACTCCTGCGGGTGAACGTCGATATATGCGTTCGTTGGTGGTGGGCGAAAAACTGTATCCCTCGAGGGGCGGCGTCGGAGCCGAAAACAATTTCCACGGCATTAAAATACTATCACTGGCGCGAAAGTAGCTTTCGTATTTCCTAAACAGGGGAAAAAGTATCAATTCTCCGCGGATGACTCTGGACTTTTTATATTGCGAGCCGGTGGAGGAGTCACGCGTCGTGCCGGGGAGAACTTGTCGCCCCGAAACGAAACTTCCCCTATTCCTATGACCAATCAAAAATATACCTATCGAGTCTGTTTCTGAAGGTTACGAACTTTTTTTACTGAATTTTATTTTTTTAAATAAAATAGTTTTTGATCAAATATTTATTTTAAAATGTTTCAGTTTCTGTATATTTAAATTGGGTTTATATAAAGCTATTCTGAAATAGTTATTAAAACTATTTAAATATTTAGTTAAACGGTACACGTGTTTGAATTTTGAACAAATTTATTTTTGTTTAAACAGATAAAAAGAGATCAAACAAAAGTATATTTGAATCTTATACCAACATAACTGGCTCAAACATGACGTTTCGAAATCTCCCCTACATTTCGATGGTTGCCCTCGAGAGTTCTCATCTCGGTTCGTATCCCATAGGAAGCCCTATCAAAAATATCAAAGCTTAAAAGGAAATTTGGATTTCCTTAAGTAAATTTTTGTGTTGTGTTTACAAAGAATTTATTATTTCCTACCGTATCGGTGAATGCGAAACATTTGCTCGGGTGAAAAACGAATACGTATTATTGAAAAGGTTTTCACAATACGAGGCACGTTTCCATATAATTAAAAGGTACGCATGCAAATTGCTAATGACGCGATAGTACACAAAAATAGTTAACGAAATCAGCGATCATTACACGTTCCAGTTGAAGCCTCTAATTGAATTCGTTCTCCATATTTAAAAGTTACACAAAGGTAATCTCCCAAAGGAAAAAGTGGAATGAAAATTAGATTTCACCATAGCTCGGTATTTTTCCGGCCTAATTTCAAGAGCCAACGCCGTCGAAGCCTAATTGGCTTAAATACTTTGCCCTACATTTTTACCTATACATTCGACTGAAAGGGTTTTCATAACGATGATTCAAAGGTTTAACAACTTTCTTTCTTTCCACTTTTTATATGCGCCTATATATCCTCAACGAAACAAAGTCTTGCGCGATTCTTTTGCTTCTTTCTTGTTTTTTTGCGCGCCGAAGTGTCGGCGTATTCGACCCATAAAGGGCCTCGTAACTTTTTATTGCTAAATACACAAAGTATCACTTTTTGTGTTTCTTATAGACTGGAGCTTTTTTATCACCTCAATACCAATCGTTTTAACCAAAGTTTTTCCTTTTTTTATGAATTGAACAGCTACGATCTCGGCTAACCCGAAACCGTGTAAACGCTGCAGTAAACCGACGCCGGCGACGCCGTTAAACGTTTAAACTTGGAGAATTTCTTTAATAATTTACGGCAAGAAAACTAATCTAGAACGAAATGGAAAGCGAACGGCATACGGACGTCGTCTAATGGACCGAAAAATTGGGTTTGGTGTCAACGGAACATTGCCGCAAATAGCCAGGGGAAGGGCCGATAAGACCTCCCTGGAGAAAATGAGAAAGAATTGTGCATCAAAAGTGCATGCTTTTGCAACGGTAGCGATGCGCCGCAAACGCTGATGCAACATCATTTATTCATAAAAAAAAACATTCTTCCACGAATTCGAGGGGTGCATTCTGTAAACGCATTATGTGCGATCCTTTACTTCGTACAATTTTCTCTTTTAAACTTTCTATAAATCTGTGTATCAAAACGGTTTTTTTTCATTTAGTTCTCAAATTGAAGACTGAAATTACTAATTCATAAGTGCAACGAAAAATCATGTATATCTTACGTAAGCATGTTGTATGGACGACAACTACATTTCATTAAGGTCGGTTGTATAAGCTCGGATCGCCCTGGAATTTTATAAGCTGTTTATCATCTCCGGCAAAAATATATCTTCGCCACGTAAATTCCTCATAAAATTCCAACGGTCGTTTCTGTGCGGATGTATGAGCGTGATCGCAATAACAGCCGCATCGAAACTTTTGAATATTTTTCGGAATATTGCCGAGTTTTTGTTGTTGATTAAGTTAATTAAATTCTTTATTTACAAGTCTTAGAGTATGAGTTTTTCGAAGGTTAATACTTATTGTAAGTGTTATTTTTACTTTGGGTTTTTTCATTTATTTAATATGTATATAAATCAAAGTGCAAAATGTTTTTTTTATTTATTTCAAAGAAAGAAATTTGAATATTTTTCGTAATTTGAAGATTTTGAGAAAATTAGTAAAATATATTTTTAAAACTTTATGCTTATGTTTTGAAAGATTTTATCTTATGATAACAGCGTATAAAGATTTTACGTCAATGTAAGTTTTATAATTTTTTTTCAAAATGAGAGCTAAATTTAAACGTAAAGCTCTTGAAGTGCGTCCATCATACTTTTTATATTCATATTATTTTTTTCATAATAAAATAACAAATCTTCGGTATAAAAAATATTTCGTATTTTCAGTTTGATATTTTATGATAAAATTTCGTCACACGCATGTAAAAATACCGAATTCTTGGAAATAACTCAAAAATCAGTCAACAATATAATTTAAATTATACTTATAAAAATGCCAAATATTATATTTGTACAAATACTAATACTAAATATTAATACTTAAATTTATAAAAATACCGACATATAAACAATGGAATTAAAAATTCACTATCCAAAATTTTAATATTCACATTATAGCGATTTTTCCGAAAAATATTTTTAAATAATTTACAAACGACTTCCTTGAACACCGATAGTGAATTTTCATTCGAAGCCCCTTCACAAAAAAAATCTAGATTAAAAAATGAGCATTTGAAACGAATAGGGCTCACCGTTTTACGTAAAAAAAACCTAAGTGTGAAAAATGGAAAGTTCAAAAGCCATCATATTATATATCAGATATGTGACGTGTATCATGATATATGGGTGCATGTGCAGAAAAAAATACATACAATGTGAACGAATCGTGTAAAAGTCGAGAGGGTGCACACAGTTAGGGCGATACAGAGGTACCCAACATCTTTTTTAAAATAAAATTTTTATTTTTATTTATTTGTTGAATCGAATTTTATTTCATAGATATTATTTTATGCAAAAGTAGTAAAAACGAAAAAATTGATAAAAACCAATTTAAAAATTAATCTACTTTAATTTTATTTTTTTCACATTTGTCTCATTTAACCATCACTCTAAATTTTGAATAAATTTCGCATTATTTATCATCCAACCATCAAGTCCATCACCCTCATAGACCTCATGAACATAGTTGAACACCAATGAATAGGCGCACCCGAAACGAGGGGTTGACTCTCCGATATTGGCGTTCGCGACAAATTTCAACATTCTGCGAGGGCCGCCGCGTGGTGCGGGCGTTGATTTATTATCGAGTTGATAAGAAGTGTTGCTCTTTAAGAAATTCACCATATAATTATGATAAACGGGCGCGATAGCGGCGCCCCGGGCTCGAAAACGTCACAGTAATGAGCGCCAAACAGTTTATACCTCGCGCGGTGTTTGATAGATGACTCTGACCCGGCGCATACCCGTCGCAAAGAGACGTTTCTCTCACACGTGACGTTTTAATCAGATCGACGTGAATTAAACGGGGGAAATTTCGAAAAAATTTCGTTGATTAGGCTTTTTCGTTCGGTCTTTAAGATTAGTAATCGTGCGTGTGTGTGTGTGTGTGAGATGATGAATTTTGGTTGAAAGATGATTGTTTGTTTAGTTTTGTGTTTGAGCGTGTTTATTTTTTTAAATGCATTATTGGTGTTAAAAATTATTTTAATAAAAAAAGAATTAAACAGTTTTAAAGCATGGAGTTAGTGATTTGTTCAAGTATTAACTTCGGTTCAGTGGAAACCGATGCGTTTGAAACAACAAAGCTTCTAAAACACATTAGATTTAATTCGATTAACATTCTACTTACTCAAAAAGTAAATTTGACACCGAAATACAAATTTTCAAATTAAAAAAAAAATTCAAATGCACGCAAATTATACGTTGCAGTACACTTTTAGGTTGATGTGAACCACTTTTACCACTAATGCATAGTATAATATGCACAGAGCCTATAATTTAGTCAGCAGTGTAATTGGAAATTTCCCATCTTAATGGATTGCGCTTTTACTTTATTAATGCACTCGGGCAAAGCACCTAGAATATACTCGGCGAAACTTTCTTTGAGACATATCGTCGAAAACACTCGACGAGTTTGATATGTTAACACAATCGGTTGGCAATATACATTCAGCGTATTCGTGATACTGAGTCATTACTAAGCAAACGCACGATAATTCTATTTCCTTAACCGCAAAAGGCTAAAGTTTCCCACCGCGAGGCGTTGTGTGTAGATCGCTCATTTTCCATGAACGCTCGCTCGCTCGCCGAAATTTTCACGCTGAAATAAAACCCACTCGCGCCGTATACATAATTACAGCAAAGTCTCAAAATAAAGACGTGTTTATGTACATTATGAAGATCTCGTTTCAAATTTCTAATTTAAGTAAGTAAAACAAGCGTAATAGATTTTATCTCCGCTTTTATTTAATTTTTCCCTAGTTATGAATCCGTATTTAGAAATAATTTATCTTATCCAAACAAACACATATTTTTGTTTTAAACATATCCTTCTTAACTTATATAATTTTATTAGAAAAACATATTCGTGAGTCAAAATTTGTTTGTGAATTTTCTAATATAACGAATTATTTTTGTATTATTATAAGAACAAAAAAATATTGCTCAAACATGAAAATCCATAAAATTAAAACTAAGAGATAAAAATATATCAAAGATTTTAAAGTGTTTTTTTAGAATTTCTCAGTCGAATACTTTAAAATTCTAACATTATTAATTTCATTGCGATTTTGAACGTTTTTCATACTCTCATTACCCTAATATCGATTAATTTTCATATATCAAACACGAAAAACTTTTTTCATATATTAATAAGCCTTAATAGATATTCGCACACATTTCAAACCAACAATCCAAACTGAACCCGACCGAAACATCACATCCCTCGCAGACACTGAAACAAATTTTTCCAAATTTCCCAACGAAACATTCCAACAATATCAATTCCGCTACAGCATCACCGAACCGTCTACACACACAAACGTCGCAAAGTTCACAAATTCGAAAGGCGTCCAAGGAGGCCTTGCGGCTACGTCCCAAATGCTGTGTGGGGGCAAGATTTGACGTCTGTCGAACTTCGATAATCGGATCCCAGCAGAGTCCCGGGACGCTCGCCTCTCTCATTACGACCGGGACGTCTTTTGGCCCCATTAGTCCCGAGGGCCGCAAGGGCGTCTGGACGGGCTCTTTGGGCGGGGGCGGGCCGCCCTTCGCGAATAGTTTCGTTTCGCAAACTGGCGCAAAGCTGGCGCAAAACGGGAGCTCGGTCGGAGCTGGCTCGCGGTCAATTGCGCGTTCGAACTGTTGGCTTCTTCTGGCGCTGGGCTCGTTTTGTCGGAGTTCTTGCGCTCGTTCGCTTCTGGAGACGGTTTTTTGTCGTTTTGAAGTTTTGGATGTTTTATCGATTGTTGGTGGTGGGTGTGGTGTTCGGTTTGTTGATGTGTTGATTCAATATGTTTGGAATAAATAAATTTGTCTGCGATTTATTATTTTAGGTAACACGTTTCATGTATCAATTTGCAGGTTGATGTTCAAAGTCATGTTTCGGTCGTTTAAGTTATAAAATGCTTTATTAGACTTGTTTTATTTTTAAATCAGTATAAAACGTGCTTAAATTGCATTTATTTTAATAATAAAATAAAAAATATGTTTCAGTAATTTCATATATTCGAATAAATATTGAAACGTTAACACGAAAATTTCGTAATTGCAATTTCAAATTTAACTTTCGCATTTACTAGTGTAATGTTGTTTTCAACGTGAAATATTCTGAAATTCGTTTTGCATTTATACAAGTGTGGATATGAATGAAAGATTTTACAACGCTTTCATTTAAATTTATAATATAATATTGAACTACACTAAGTCACCGCAGACGAAGAGAATCCTTTGCGATTAAATAATATAAGTCTCCTTTACAAACATACAAACAAATATATGAAATGAATCAAACATTTTCTCTTTTATGAACCGCTCTGACGCTTTTGAAACTATGATGAAAATAATATAAAAACGGGACATAAAATGTCTCCGGAGTCATTTTTGTGCACGATCCTTTGAATTGTTTTAAATTTACTTTTAAAAGCGGAGTTCTCTGGTGTGCGCTGCTTTAGTTTGCCTTCTCTCTGTTTCTGTCTCGTATTTTTTTTTTGAAACGGAATTTCTAAGAAAATAAAATACCTCAGACGAAAGTAGAAAATTTTATCCGAATACTAGTCTCGTTCGCACAACATACATACACCTATCAAAATTCAAAATCGAATCAAAAAACCTCTCCACATACGATCAAAAGATTTCCACGTTTACTTTTACGGGCAACAAATCACGCCACCCCATAGGAAAACTTCGCGGACGAATTGATTGAAACATTAGCGCTAATGCACTTTTCGGTTACCGCAATCGCATTTACCCACATAATGCGATATATACTACGAAAATATCAGGGGACATAGATTCAAAATACACCATCTCCATATGTGTAAATTCTAGATAGACGTAATCAAAATGTCCATGATATGCAACCTATATATATTATAACAACATTCATTATGAGACCAGACCTCTCCAATATCATCAGAAATTTGGGCGTTCCCTTTTATGAAGGAGTTGAAGGAGGAGGAGGTTGAATAAATAGATACTAAAACCACCCCTTTCTAAATGATCTCAATCCAACAATGCGTAGTATCCAATAATTATTTACTTCAAATTTAAATCGGATATTTGAATATGTTATACAAAAAATGATAAACAAAATGAAAAAATACATAAACAAATTGTGAATAATCAGTTGAACAATCAATTGTATGAAATAGAAAAATGTTGAAACATTAGAGCTGACGTCGATTATATAATATTTTAGTTCAATATTATGGATAATTTTGGATCTAAGACCCCGTATAACTTCCATGGGATAAATTATATCGCAGACGCCAGATCGGTCGTATTAGGGCGACCAAAGGCGTCGTGGTCGAATTAGGGGACACCGCCCCATGCCCCTCTCATAATCGAGGGGATTGACGCTATCTGTGACTCGGAAAATATATTTATGCTATGTATAAATACGGTACATTTTGTTGTGTAGGAGAGGGAAGGCTCTCTAGACTCTGTTGTGTAGTGTGTACGTGGAATGATGCCGCAAACGGGGAAACTACCGCAAAACCACCGCTCGAGTACGTTCGAGACAAACAAATTTATGACTGTGGGGTGACCCGATTACATCACCAATCCGATGCATGTAAGAAAAATTCAATTTTCGGTTTCCAAACGCGCAAAATTAGGGGTTTTCAGGATTGGGGTCTCGTTCAAGTTTTTTGAAGATGTTTGTGAAAAAAAGGTTTTCTTCCATTATGTTTCTTTTTTTTGATTATTTTAAATCGAAGAACTGTTTTTTAATGCAATTGAAAGTACTATAGGAAGTCAAAATTTTTCTAGAGTATTTTTGACTGATAATCCATTGAAAATTTGTAGGGTACGTAATAAGGGTACTTAATTTAGATATTTAATTTTTCGTTAATATCCTGGAATAATAAAGAAACTTCAAATAGAAATCAGTTTTATCAGGAATACAGTTTTTTGTATATATTATTCAGAATTTTCGAACCTCTTCTGAGAATTTGAATAAGAAAACAGTTTGACATATCATTAAATTTATTTCATTGCAAAATTATGGATATGAAAACAATATGAATTTTGATTTATTTCAATTGGAAATTTAATAAAAGCGTTTGTTATTTGATTATTTTTTTGCTACATTAGAAATAAATATTCAGATATATAATATCATACAGTATACTTATTTATACAGGTAAAAAGTTAAGTCTGTCCAAGCTTCATCCGTATGGATGTAACGCCATATATACAAAATATATTCCACACGAATTTCTGTCATCTCGTAAAAAAAATTCACGTGAAATTTTCGTATAATATTTAGTGAAACGGTACATTTTACCAAATTCATTGTGAATATTATATTTTTTACATTTGTGTGTATAATGAGGTGTTGAAAAAATTCGTACGCATTTGTGTTATTATACGTACGTGCGTGCGTATGTATTTCCAGGTATAAAAGAGTTTTCCTTTTACACTTCACGCGAGAGCCTTTCTCGTGTTTATTGCATAAAAAATATTTTTTTTTTCATAAGGGATGTTTGTTTTTTCGCTTTAATCAGGCGTTCCTCTGCGTGTACTTTATTATTTTTCCTTGTATAAGGTAGCATGAGCAGCGACGAAAGCTTCTACCCGTATTTTGTTTCAGTATTGCAGAAAACATTCTCGAAAAAAAAAAATACATACAAAATTTTATTTTTAAAGTATACATTTTTAAATTTCCATCACTTTTCAAAAAATAAAAACTCAAAAAAGTCGAATCGTTGCGCTTTCCAATATAGAGGATTACATTCCCGCTTTCGGAACATTCGATAACGACAAATCGAGCCAACCCGCTTACGTCGGCTGAATATTTTTTCATGGAAAATAGTTTCGACAATGACCTAACGGGCAAAAAACATGATTGAATGTAATGGGTCTGCCGTGTAAACGCGACCAATCAATATTTGATAACCGAATTTCCGGTACCGAGTGTTGTTTACGGTCACTCCGCCACGAACGAAGATAAATTGCCGTCAATAAATAAATCAGGACCTACCATAGGTCTGCAACGCAGCATAAGCCTGGGGGCAATTAGGTCCCCGGTGGCCTAAGACCAGAAACAGACCGAAGAACCTCGCCTCCAGGTATGTACAATCGCACTCCCCAAACAAAACATCAAACCGACAACTAAAGCTCGAAGTTGATTTGTTTTACTTCCGAAACGCGATCCCTGATTAATATATCCGTCCTCGTCCTATTAATATTGATCCGTGACTCACGTAAGCAACGCCCTTTATATTTTTATTTGGAAAAAATAAAATAACACAACGGTCCATAAGTATTCGCGTCGCGTTCGCCAGGATTATTGACGTTGTACGCCCGGCGTCTAAAATTCAACACAAAGAATTCCTTGTATAGTAAATGTATGTTGTGCAAACAAAAAGTGGTTTCTCGAAGGACCTCTTCAAATATCCAACGTAAACTTTGTGCTCGAACCAAAAACCCTTTGAAGCTCAAAGTTTCAACGCACCCCCCTTCATTATAAAGTCAAGGAAAACTATCGATACTTTTAAACCCAAATTCAACTTCGTAATTTTAATAAGCTTTAACTTTTCAAATTTGTTGATGCGAAAAATCTTCGTTTACCATAATAGATCATATTTTTTCCCCAACTATATATAAAATATATTCGGTCAGGTGATTGCTTACCGTTACACCCATCGGTTGTCGAATCACGTACAGTCGTACCGGCATCAAAGAAACATTTCTTTCAGGAATCGTGCAAGAGACACGCCGGTGATCGTATGCTCGAAGTGCTCTTACGGATTGCTGGAAAAATGTCAGTAAGCGTCTGTTAGTGCAGAAAGCTTGATTTGATCCAGTATGCATCGTGAATACTTAACGGCCCCCACCCGGGAAAAGTAGCGCAACAAACTCGTTTTAAATTTATGCGATTTTGAGTGGCTCGAATTTCACATTATATTATATATAATTCCAAAGCAAAAATGTCTCTATGACATTTTAATATAATATAATATTTTATGTAATGCGATGCGGGTGCGGAAATACGCAACCTGATCACGCTCCGGTACTCACAAAACGCTAGAGGCCTTACTCAAAGCAGGGCCGTGCAATTCCGCGAAATAGGAACCCATTCTAACAACGGCCGTGTATGGGGTAGGGAAATTTTTCGAACTGAATCCTTTTTTTATCTTATTTTATTCTATTTCATTCCATGCAGACACCGTGAAGAAGCAAAGCTAACGCCTAGCGAGCATCAAATAGCAGACATTGTTCCGGTTCGACGGGACGCCCCAAAGTCTCGGGATAAACTCAGCTTATTTGGAATACGGTCTCTCCCTCGGTATCTACGCCCGCGCGGTCACTTCCTCTAACGCGAAAAACTAATTTAACGAATTTCCTCCACTTATAAATCGTGGACCCGAAAGGCATAGCTAGGCAGGGTGGAAAACAAAGGGCCCGCAATACGGACGCAAAGCTCCTTTGAAATATGAAAACGCGCTCCATTATTGTGCGTATAGCACACGTGCTACGAGACGACAAGGAGTCGTCGTGTCCATTCAAGTCGAAGAGGGCATATAGAAGGGCGGGCCCTTCTTCCATGGAAACTCCAGTGCTGGGAGGTCAGGAGAAAGGTGGCCGTCGCACGTCGGTCGCAGAATGCGCAAAAAGTTCCCGTTATAACCGTTTAGCCGAACATCTAAAGTTTAAGCGGGGCTTTTACTCTTTACCGGCCGTAACGGGGACACTTTGTTATGGTTAAAAGCGGAACGTCTATCCGGTAAAAGTTTTTAAACTTAGATAGCGGCACCTCCCCTTATTCGGAAACTTTCTATATGGTGTACTGCCTCCGCTTCGAACGAGGCCCTCCCGATTATATTGTAATATTATTATTTTATCGACGAAACATTTTTTTGTCCATTCAAATCTTTTTCATAACATATTTCGGTGAAATTGAATTCCAAATGTAAACACTATACGTAATTGAAATAAATCATTCATATTTCTTTTTCAAACAAGAAAATAAGAGCAAATAACTCACCCCATCTTTACAGGAGGGTCAATATTAATGTACATAATATATTTGAGTAATACATATTGTCCAATTTTCGAATAATAAACAGATTGGTTAACAATCCGTATAAATATATTTTTTCAATTAATAAACTTTTATCAATTCACAGAAAATAATATTATATACGCCGAACAGGTATGTGATTTTCGGATATGTTTAGCTTATGCAGAATTCAAATGTTTCAAATTTACTCAGTTACTGGACTCTGAAATATATGCACATATTCGCAAAACCGTATATTCAACGAAGCGTAGATATAAAAATAAATTTTGCGCAAGAAGAAAAATAGCTTTTAACGATTTATCGGCAAACGTCGACGATTTCATACATTTAGGTCAAATATATCAACATGAGTGGAAACAGCGAAAAGGGTAAAAAAGAAAGATACGCTCTGATCATAGTGCGATCGAAAAATTATTCCGATATTTTACGAGTAACCTTGTTTTTCAGACTCTCCCTAATAAAATATATGTACGATTCTTGAAATTTACGTGAAAAATATATATTTTGACGCAAGAACTCTTCTGAAATAATCATTATCGGGCAATAGAAATTTAAAACGGCATGCGACTTCTTGCTGCTGTATGTTTTTAGAGATGTTTGGCTCTCGAAAAAAAGCAAGCTCTCTTCAGATCTAGTTGATTGGTCCCTTTGACATGGGTCAATTATTTATACCGACAAACATCGGTACTTTGCGAAGAACGTGTAAATATTTACCCTCGAAACATTTCTTATTTTGAGTTAAGTCAGACTTCCTCAAGTCACCCACATATTTTATACACGTACACATTTTTTTTTAAATTGAATCCGAACAAATATCAAAATTTCTCAAATTTTAATTTAAAATTGTTCGAGCTTATAGATTTCCAAGAGATATTTTATTTTAGTAATATAAAAGCTGTGAAAATTTTTTGTACAGTGAATTTTCCAAGCAAAGCCTAACATAGAAAAGAGGCTAAGTTTTTTATTGTGAAAATCCTCATTGACGAAATGAGATTACGCAACCCCAATATACATCAACTTTTTGCACCCAACATTCTTTTTACATTAACGATGTCGCAAAAACCTTGATAAGTTCATAAAATATATATATACAACATTGCGCTATCAACATTATACCTTTTAGTAAGGATTTTGCAAAGCTTAATATCAAAATATATAAATAAAACATGAGATTGTATGCGTACGACATGTTGAGTCTAAGGTTAAAGTTTACTTTTTATTAATGCAATTTAACACCTTAGATACAAACAGTACTAAGGCTAAAATTTGATAACGTTGAAAATAAAATAAATAGTAATAAAAAAATCTGACATATACGCGTATTCCTTGTAAGAAATTTGAGTGTGCTTTAAGTGGTAAGGATAGGAGTCCTTACCCGAGGCACAACGTTTAAAGAATCCTCCCCTATTTGCTCAGGTACGCATTTTGCTTCGTCCCGTTGAATCTGCAAACAAGGACGACAAAGTTTCTTTTTACGTCACCATGTGAAAACCTTTCTTTTGTCTGCTCGAATTAGCTTTAAGCGGAAAAAGTTAACAGCTCCGTAGCTTTGATGCACAAGCCTTTACAAAGTCGCTGGGGAGTTCGAAAATATAAACACTCACTCGCACATACTCGCGAGTCAAATTGTATACAAAACGATAAAAAGATATTGGTTCATTAGAAAATGGCCACGTATCGATCTAGAACGTATAACAAAATTGAAAGGGTGGGCAAACGCGCATCGCTAATTATTAGCTCAACGATACAACGAAACGGACGCGTGGTAACCGCGTGTACGGGTCGTAAAAATTGACCGACTCAAAGGGAATTACATGAATATTTATGAAGGGAACTGAAGTTCCCTTTCCATTAAAAGATTATGGCGGGATCAAAGGAGCTCAAGCGGGTGCTGGACTGCTTTTCTATACACCAGTTACTTGAGTCAATAGATATCTAAATTCTACTTTCTATAAATCTTCGGCTTTCACGCCGAATTTCTGATCAATACTCAATAAGGATTGTTTTGTAGTAGTGAAAATTTATTTGCAGCGTCTCAGCACATAAATTAAAATTCATTCATGTATTGTGTGGCACGCGTACGAGATTAGTCGATATGTGCGACATGCGATAACAATCCCGCTTAGCTTCTAAGCATATGTAATTAACTATATCGGTGGTTAACCATACGATTTCTGTGTGTGAACCGCAATTACGAAATGCACATACGGCTATATATTTGAGTAATTAACATGATCTATTCGATTTGCGCGGCTTTTTGTTCCGCTTAACAATTTTCACAGAGAACGCGTTCATTCCAGCGGAAATAATGCGAACGACCGTATTTTTTGCACTATTGACGCTTTTAAAACGTAGAGTCTTCTAGTATGTTTATTATGAGGGTGGAAAATTTTTTGGTAGTTTTCCAAATGTGTCGCGTTACATTTGGTCGATTCGGTAAAAGCGTACGAATGTGAAAAATTCAACGATAGTCAGCTGCCAAAAGCGCGTAATCAACACAGTTTTTTTTTATTGTCATGTAGAAAATTTAGATAGGCTTGAATTAAAACATATTTTTCTATCAATAGAAGCTTTCTCGATAATAAGTCAATCGTAGAACAACAATCAACAAGTGTTGTGGGAAAGTGTTAATACACATGCAAGCGAGTTTGGTTGAGAATGATTAGGAAAAGCGTCGCAGAGGATTTTCCTCCTCGCTTAGCGAGTCTGCTTTCCCGAAACGGAGACCATTGTTTTCCGAGACAACGTCTTATATCATGTGCTTGAATACATAAGATTTAATCAGTTGTTCTTTGAGTAGTATCAACCATGTCGTTATTATTATTATATTAGTATAATTAGAAGGTTTTTTTTTTAAATAAAAATCTAGGCTAACTAATAATAGTTTTTAGTTTTAAGCGCATCAAAAAATCCCATATGTACATAGTGCACATGTTAAGTACATGAATTAAGTTAAATTTGAAATGGAGAGGTTTGTGACTAAATGGTGATCAGCAAAAATAAAATGAATCAGAACCATAACAAAATAAGTGGAGATAGATTAAATTTAAATATACAGAAATTTCTTTTCGATTGAATTTACAACCGTTTTCTTATGAATATTAAAAAAAAAAATGTTTATCTATGTGTCGAATTTATTTCGTATTAAAATTATGGCATACTATTCAACTTATTATATAATACAATACATACTGCCAGCAGTTTAGATCAAATACACTCGTAGTATTATAGTAAACGACATAAAAATAATTCAATAAAACAATCAATTCCCATTCAAGCGAATTCAATTATGCGTATAATTTATTTTTCTTTATATTTGACCTATAATACGGATTGTAATTTTCGGTCGTTGTATTCAGCGCGGAAAATTTTGCTCGTTTTTCCTAAAATTGGTTTTTCAAAAGCTTTATTATCTGTGATAGAACAACTATGTGTTTTTAGCGCGTCACGTTTGTTTTTATAGGCGTTCACATCCGTGATTTTAGCTGCGAAAACAAAGCTATTGATTTCCCGCACACCATACTTTTTTATGTGAAATTTTGAAGAATTCCATTAGAAACATGTTTTTTGAATATCAATGAAACATAAATTTACACAATAACGCACTTTCTTGAATATTTTTAGGCAATATATATCTATTGTTTAATATAATATCATCATCACTCGATATTTAATAATTATTATTCAATTCGAGTTCTCTAAAGTTCTTAAATGAAACCCATAAAATACTTCGTGAATATAAAGAGTCAATAAAGTACGAAAATGGTAATAAAATCCAACAGATCTAATGAACGCAGTTAAATTTCGACTACGAATTTAGTTATAAAGATATCGTTTATTCGCTGAAGCGAAACAATGGAAAGCGTGATTCATTTATTAGAAACTACTAACGTTTTACATAAAATTTACGTGAATACATATTGTAAAACTTCAAATTATATTAAATGGAGAATTCAATTTTATTTATAAAAACTAAATTTCACGATACAGTACACTAATTTTTAATAACACGTCCACATAGAATTCGAAATATTATCGTTATTACATACGAGCAGTTCAATTATTAAACAACGTTTTCAGTACACATCGTGAACTTCAAATTTCAAACAGACTTCAAACAGAAACGAGTTGAACGACTCTAAGACGATAATCGATCGCCGGCTCTGCGATACGCAAAATATTCAAAATTGATAAAATTCATTAAGCCACCCTCGTCCTTCGGGCATAAATTAGACACGAGCCGGAGGGGTTCGTTGTCGAACTATCGTCGCGCTGTATTTATTGGTATTAATATCGAAGAGGACGCCGGTATCAAAGGGCCCTGCGAATAACGTAAGATGTTCTTAATAGGCGAGCAGGATACCGTGTCGACTTACCTCATCATTAGGACGGTACCGCCGGCTCATTTATAACACCAGCTCCACGAAATTTGAAGGGTTTCCATGGCACTTGCGAATAAGGGTCGCCCATCGCCGAACAAAGCACTCCTCCTTCGGGGTGGTCTTATTATCGTCGAATAACGCACGCGAACTTTTGACGATGCCCTCCGACGACGACTAATGAGAAAATTAATCGATGGGTCGCCAAAGTTGGGGCAGGTTGCGGTTGTGGTAGTCGGATTGTGGGCGTGTGGTTGTCGGGTGTCGGAATGCCCGGGCGATGGTGGGATGGTGAATTTTTTATAGATTTTTGTTAAGTATGGTTGAATGCTTTTTATTTTAAATCGATTATGATTGCAATTTCGTATTATTTCATTAAAAAAAATATTAAATTTAAATCATTTGATTGATTTAATGACATTAATACTACACTCTGAGATATTGACGGAAAAATTCGACATTTCTGCTTTGTTTCATATAAAAAATTAATATCGTGTATTTTATATAACATATATATTATATATATATATAAAAAAAAAATTTCGAAATATGAAAATTCTAAATACGTCATTAAACCACCTTAAAACCGAGACTGCGTGCTTTGTACGGGGAGGCCGACAATTGTGGCGCGTATTTTGCGCTTCCATATAATATCTCGATAATCTGCCTCCGATCGATCCAAATCGAGGATTCGCGACGGCCCTTTGATGTGCCCTGATCAAAGGTCTAGTTTGGTCTATTAACCGTGCTGTGTCAAACGCCACCGCAGTGTCCTTTGACGTTGGCTTCTGGTGAACGTCCTCCGAGGTGTCAGACCAATTGCCTACAACCCGACAAATAACCAACTTACGATACACCTAATCAACCATCGCTTATTATGAAGCTTTTGTTTCTATACAAACATAAAAAAAATATATTGATTTTTGTCCTCCAAAGTTTTGTTGTGGAAAGTCCATTGATGTGCCTATTATTATAAAATGATTGACGTGTATTATATAATATTATACATTCTATATATAAACACTATAACAAATAACTGATATTTGTATGCATAATCGATTGTTATCATTATTAGTGAAGCTTTTATTATTTTATTCATTGTGGTATAGTGAAGAGGGCGAAACAATTGTTTAAACAATGGTTTTATAATAAATGTTGATAATAGTTATTATATTATATAATGTAGTTTTCTGATACGTTATGGTTAAATGTTACCATTACCGTTATATACGTTATCTTAAATGTTAACGAATTCAATTGAATTTTCATAATTGATGAGACTGAGAATTCAACTGTTATGTTAACACTTCACTGACCGGACGAAACGGTTACTTTGATGACGGCGCGTTTTTGTACGGAATCGCACATTTTTGCGCAATTTATTTAAATTTTTGTAACTTCATTACCAATTTATTAATTTTTAAGAAACTTTCAAATATTATTCATTATGAATGTATTTAAGTGTGGATGTTAAAAAATTATCTATTTTGATTAATTGAATCTAGAAATACGTTCAAATGATTACATAGAAAATAATAATTAAGAATGTTGAGAATCACTGGCACAACACTCGTATTTGCTTTACCTTTTGCTTATGCATGTCGCTAATGAAATACAGTATCATTTTACAAAAACATAAAACATAAAAAAAAATTGTTTCATGACAACGCAAGACCTCATATTTCTTTAATAACGGATTCAAAATTAATGAAATTAAAAATTCAAAACATGAGAAACTCTGCTTGTTCTCCTACTTACTCTGTGACCAATCATCATTTATTTTTTAAATTTAGATTCATTCCTTCGCCAGAAAATCCAAGCAATTTTGAAAAGGCCATTAATGACTTCGTAGTCTCCAAAAATACAGATTTTTATAAACACCGAAGATATTCGTTATCAAATCGTTGGCAGAGTGCAAATTGATCCTATTTTGATAAATCAATTTGATAATTAAAAAAATTGTAGTATTTTATTTGTTGCAAAAAAACAGACATTTTGCATGTTACAACCTAATACAAATATAAGAGCACCACATAGTTATGAAATTATGAAGTTATGAAATCATTAGGTTTTAAAAGTTTCGATGCCTAAAAAAACATGAACAGCAATACTGTGCGTATCTTTGAGTGTTAATAAATATAATATATTGTTTTGAACAGTTGTAATAGACTAAATATACGTAAGAATACTTGAAGTTTAACCAAATTCATTTAAATATTGTTTTTCGTTGAATTTCATATAAATATCAAGTGCTTCAACAAACTCATAAAATAATTTGAAATTACATTCATTTATTCACAATCACAACATCATCAAATAAATAACAATTATAAACCAAAACTTATACAACATAGTCGACCAAATAATAGGGGAATTTCGACCATATAAAACCTCCCCTCGGTTTAATAACTTCCAACCCTTCAACAAATTTCAATGAATAAACCACTTCGTTAACTCAATTAAGACCAAGGAGCAACACTCACACCCGACAGATCTCATTCTAAAAACTTACTTTGAAAAAAAATAACAATCTGTAGGCGGAACCGTTCTTTCGCGAAATACACCAGCCCACATGAATATTCACATTGTTGGTCGAGGCACTGTACCGTTTGATTATGCAATGTTTTTACGCGTTTCTGTTTCAAAAAATTTTATTTTCCCGATTCGCATTAAAAAAACGGATCGCAGGGAAGGGATGGAACGGCGCCTGCGAAAAAAAAGCGCGACGTATTAAAAATGTATAGCGTACTTTAAGCGTCGCGCAATTAAATTCGTTAAATATATTACGGTCGTTTTCGTTACGCATGTAAAATGATTATTACTGGTAATCATGTTTTTAATTAAGGCGAGTGTGCTTTCGTCGTTTTTGAGGTTGTTTTTTCGGTTTTTTTTTTGCGCCCGAAACGCGAGCGCTATTTTAATTTTCAATTTGACGATACATTTTAGTGGCGACCGCATTGAAAATTTGGTTTTATGAAAGTGCCGTCGTTTCGCGAAATTCAAAATTTTATTTTAACGAATCGTTTGTGGATTATTCGGTAAATATTTGAATATTTTGTGGAATTTCCTTCGGAATTTGAGAGAAGCTTTTCTATTTCAATTAAGAATTTATTTTTTGCTTTTAAATATTTTCGTTTCAAATTTTTCTCATTTTGTTATAAATATAAAATTTGGAAAATAATACTGATTGGCAGGTGATCTTTTAAAAAATAATATATTTTGTTTACTAAACACTATCTCCGACAAAAAAAACCATAGTTTTTATAACATAAATATAAACTCAAATTCGATAATAATCGTTTTCCTCCTACGAGAACAGAATACGCCGAGATAAAAACACATCGAAAAAGATCTCAATAAATTCCTTCATTCGATAGCGTATTTCACTTCGTACGCCAATACCCTCATCGTACAATATACCCTCCTACACACGCCGAAAGTACGAATCTTATCGATTTATCGTCTACGATTTTGCGGTGAGGACCATCGAGAACACCTACACAACCTCTCAACCACCCGAGACACTATCGCGGTCGGTCAATATTACGTTTAGTCCGACATAATCAGATTACGATTTCGGCATATTACTATCTATCGAACGCCTAGTTCGTCAAGTGGCGCCATTGACTAATTTCACGGTTGCACTTCCGCCGCTTTCGAACTCAACAATAACACGCGAATTCAATGCCAATACAACACGTTTTTGAGCGTGTCTATAATTTAGCGGGAGCCCAATTTTCGAGTACAAAGTCAACCGGAGCCGCGAGTTCTAGAGGCGAAATGTCAACAAGTGTGATTACGTACGTATAGCGGCAATGCCATTGTTATACGTTGACAATGCTCCAGAACGGAGCGTCTCAACGCGGTTTTAATGCGAAATATTCAAATAACGAACCGGAGGTCGGACGAATCGGCTATGTCGGAAATGTTTCGCGGAATTCGCCGAACGAAATTATAGCAGCAGTAATATTACTTCTCGGTTGAACTTTTCGCGTACACACTAAAGAGTCGGGCGACTTTATCGGATGAATATACACGCCGATAAGTTGTTTTCGTTATTATAACTTTATTAATATCTCTCGTTCTCATTCCCGCGGTGGACGGTTGGAAGTTTTTGAATTTTGCGAATTTCCCAGATTACTGAATATCTTTTGTGTGAGCGTTCGTGTTGGGGCGACGGAAAAACGATGGTCAAATAGTTTGGAATAAAACTATAACGCAGCATAAAATAGATAAAAATATTTCGCGAAGATTTATTTTCTGCGGTAAGAAAATATAACTCTTGTAGCTTGTTATCTGAGTTTAGCTTTGGAAAGGGCGACGAGGTTGCATTTTGTTTCAGTAATGCGGTTAAAACAATTAGGAATTGCATCCATTAACGCGGAACAATGAGAAAACCTACAAGCGTAGCTTTTCCGCGTGAGGTTTCACCAAGTTTTTTCTTAAACTGTTACTTAACGCGAAGAAAATAAATCTGCTTAACGTTTACCCTCTAATAGACTGTTATATAATTTGAACCAAACGTGAAAACTGTAATTACAAAATTAAATCCTCTTCAAAATATATCAACAACGAAAGTAAAATTTTCATCGATGTAGATAAAATTCTTCATAAATATTTCATCAAAACTTTCTTTCCTTATCATAAATCCTCAAAATGCATGAAACAATGTTGTAAAATTTATCTCGTATAATTATCTAATTTAGAGTTTCTGTTGAACTTAACTTTCAATTGTCGTACACAATTATACTTAATCTTAAAAATATATACATTTATATGTTTTGTTTTAAAACACCAAACCATACAAGCGAATTATATAAGAAAATGCGATTGAGTAATTATATACTCTTTATAATTTTGTAACACACATTACATTTGACTGAAAAATAAACAAAAGGAAAAAAAATGGTCCTTTGTCGTTTTTGAATCAAATCCAACGAAACCACCCGCAAGGCAAACCAGCATCCTTTATAAAAAAGAAACATCCACCATTTATTATGAACCATTTGTTGTCGGTGTAGTCGAACCGAACATTTCCATAAGAGGATCATCAAATTACTTCAGGTCCTCGGTTGGCTCACAAACGCAGCATTCGGAGATGAAATGCAGTCTATTTCTTGGCATCGTGAGCCGAAGCTGCTATGGCTTGTTTGTTTATATCCCCTCCTTAATAGACAATTAATCGCCGCATAAACAATGTGGTTGCATATCTAGCCCGTTGTATTGCAGCGGATGCATACGTTCGCGTATTCACACAGGAACGTATGATTCGGGCTCGAAACTGTGCACAGCTGCACGTAAAGTCGGATCTATTTAAATCTAACGTTTGAATAAATAAATAAAATTTCGAATGCATATGACGCATATGTTGGATTGTTCTTCGCGTTTATGGTTTCGAAGGCGGTTTAGGTGCAGTGCGCGTGGGCAGGCACTTTTATGCTTCCATACGTAAACGAAATGTTATGACATTTGGTGATTTGGTAAAATTTTACTCTTGTTTTTATTTACGTGTAAAAAAGCCTTAGGTACTTATTATTTACAAGGCACATATAATATTTTTTAATTAGCCCGAAAATAAACTTCGCTACATTGTTAATTAGATTGTTTATCCTCATAATAATTAACGAACATGCTAATTGCACTACTATTACATAATATTTTCTATGCGACTCTTATATTTTCTTTTTAGTTTAGTATTGATATTTTTTTCGATCACTAGATTTCTGTCAAAAAATTTACATTCCATTTAAAATCAACTGTGGCGTAATCCTTTGGCTCCCTGACGGAAAGCGACATTGCGCAGAACCAGCCTTGTCTGTTCCAGATCCCGTCGAAATTTTAACGCATAATCATCAACGACGATCCGCACTAAAGCCTCGAACGTCCGATAATATCTAGAGGCTGTTCGATGACGATTATGGCAGAACAATCTAGCTCGGCCATCGCGTATGTGTCCCGCACCGGTGCACATTAGCTTATTACGTGTTCCCACGTATTCACATGTACATAGCATGTGCCTTGTGTATTTATAGGAGATGTCGTGTACGTACGTGCCTCGAATCCCGCTTTGAATAAATCACGCCTAGCTAACAGGTAATCTCGCAAAAGCTCATAGAAAGCTACATGGCATGTAGCCGCGATGAAGTGGCAGTTACGTTAATTTAGAATTTAGAACGAACGAACGTCCTGCGAGGTATTCCAGATGTCTCTAGACAAAGTTGACGACCCCGTGGAGATAGGTTGTTGGTGAACGTCCAAATTAATAATTGACAGTTGTACGTACAGTTGCGCTGATGCAGAATGAGCGGTTTCATTTTCAGCTTCGGAGTTATTTCAGATTTAATGAAACTACGAAACGTCAATATAATTCATTTTGAATATACTTCCAGTTCAAATTCTATTATTTTAAAACTGCAATTCTTTCGAGTCGTTATCGTATATTTTTGCATTTCGGTGACCACCTGGGTAAGCGTACTCAATTTCAAACTGTCATGATCAACTGTTCGAAATTCATATTCTTAGACCAAACATATTTTATCTACACTGAAATACGTACGAATTACACAAAAACAATAAATTCAACCAATAAACTAAACTTCAAAATAAAGAAACGAACAAACAAACGTTATATAACTAATCGATTTAGAAACAAAACCGACGACCAACTTTCGACTATTTTTCTTTGCTCGGAATTTCCAACCAGTAGGAGTGCAACGGAGCCACCGCACTATGTCAGCTCTGCGGACGTCCACGACTGATTAATAATTCCCAAAACTCACATCGATCGCCGTAGGACCCCGAGGCCCCGAGGTGACGAAGGTGGCGGCTTAAGAGGCCCCGTTAAATATTGAGCCCCCATCCGTGGGCGGGGGCGGATTCCCCTTGGGGGCGCCCCCGTATCGTTTGTCGCCGAAGTGGAAAGTTTTGAAGGATAATCGCCGCGCAAATGTTATTCGGTCATTAGCATCTTTCACAGCGATGCGGATGGCCTCGTCTTGCGTTAATTACCAGACACTATTAGTGGGCCGATGGGAAATTCAATACTTTTTGTTTATGGAGCGAAACTCGGGGAGCGCTTGTTTCGGGTGTTCGATGAAAAAAATTGGCTTAATCAGGAATTGATCGTTATGTATAGGTGTTAGGAATTTAAATATTGTTTTTGTAATTTTATTATGATTTTTTTGTGATTCGATTCGAAGGCAGGATACCATCTTTATAACCATTTTAGATCGATGAAATAATTAGATTTTATGCACAATGAACCGCTTCCAATTTAGATTAGATAATTAATTCAATTAGGTGAAACAATTATATAACATGTTATATTCACTTCGAAAATTCGAATATTGGATTATTAATATAAAAAGCATTGCACTAAAAATAATAATCGAACATAAACATCGTCGATTTTTCGTGACTGTTCCGTTGCAATATTTTTAACACGACCAATCGATGTTGTCACGTATGTAGATTGAAATTTATCGTCGCGGCTTGATTTTTATGAAAATTTATTTTAAATTTTTCATTGGGAATTTTTGCAACGAAAAAAATTGCATGTGCTCGATATGTAATAGTATTATTTTGAATTTCTCAACTTTTTGAAATAAATTGAATACAAATATGACGTATTCACTGGATAGTGAGCTCATACATAAAACCACAATCAAATATTGAGAGTATTCTCAAAGGAAAACGATAGTTGAGACAATTTATGTTACTGGCGAAAACAAAGGATCTTTAAGGTCAAACGTAACTAACTGCTCGACATGCTAAAACCAAATAAGCTGTTTACTTAACAGTCAATTTGATGTTTGAGTTTTAACCTACACCAGATTCGGTGTAGTTTCGTAGATGGTTAAATATTTGCATAAAGTGTCAACCGTTAGAGGAAAATATCGAATTTTAAAAATTTCAATTTAAAACAGAGCTCCAAAGAGCTTACGGTATTTTTATGTGAAAAAAACTGTGACGTAATTTGAGGTTTACTGGTCTTGACATTAATAGTTTTACGAAAAAGCTTGCATGTTTGCGGAGCTTGCGTGTTCTGTGTATATGAAATCATACAAGCATTAACGTGTGTGCAAACTTCGTACAAAAATACTATAGTATTCCGTCGAGTGGCATAAAAAATAGTATTTTTTTAAACAACTAAACCAAATTTTGCTTTCAATCAAAATTTCAGCGGAAGCAAAAGCCATTAATTTGGAATCAATTTTTGTACTTTTTCTTAAAAAAACAAAACAATTCAAATATTTTTATGTATCCGGTATCCCTGAAAAAATTACATTTTGACCATAAACTGTTTTCCATTTGCAAATTCAATATTTCATATAGTAATCGATATAAAAGGGTATTCTCTTTACATAAAATTGTTTGTGCGAGACGGGTTTTCTTTTCGGAAGGTCAAATTTTCCATGAAAAGAATTAGGGTGGACGAGGCGAGGTCAGTTTTAACACGAATACATTAAACACAGTCAATGAATTTTAATTCAAATTCCTCGGAAGCCACACAAAAAAATATAGCATAAAAAAACACAATCCCCGATTATTTTCACCGATTTTGTTTACACCGCGCAATTTAACTGCAACACTCGGATCCGGCCACACACCATAAATACGTACGCCGAAACGCGAAATCGCCACATTTCGTCGCCGGGACAGTTTCGTGTTTTGCAAATCGCTTATCGATCGAGTGCAAAACGATTGAATCGTCCAGGGCGAAGCGTTAATCCGGACGGGGGCCAGCGCCCAGGGGGGGGTGCTGCGCCCCCAACACCACCCCAAACCAGAAGACCCCCAAACGGGAAGCGTAATAAAATCGTCGCGAAAACACCTGCAGCACCGACCAAGTTGCTCCATATAAATTTAACTGCTCGCAAGTGGAGTAAATCTTGGCGCTCACGCACCCTCGCTTGATTCTGGTCGATAGATGAGTGGGTGGTGCGCCTCCTTCACCCCCCTGACAAATCGTCCACATATCCGCTACAATGTCGGCGATGGTATCGGCTTCGATGACGCATGTGAGCCTAGTGTAGATGGCTATCGGAATGGTTGTGCATATTTTATCCGGTGGGGGTGTGGGGGTGGATTGGCTTCGAATTCGCGTTTGGGCTGCAGGATGTGTGTCGGTATCTGTTTCGGTTCGCGGCGTGTTGCGAAACTATAAATTTGACTATCGAAATTAATTTATATTGCGCGGCGCGATGTTACAAATTGAACGCGTCGGCTTCTAAAGGTGGAAGTTCGAGTCTCGAGTCCAAAAAGTTTCATCGATCGTTGCGAATAATTATTTCGATTATCGGAAATTGTTAGTTGTGTGCTGTTTGGGGGGTGGGGAGTGGTGGACTCGGAGATGTTTTGTCCTTGATGATTTTATTTTGTGGAATTTTCATTTGGATTGAATTATATTGTAGTATTTGTAGCGAACCGATTTATGAACCGATTCGTGGAATCATAATATATTATAATACTATTCTTATTTTAGATGAAAACATCTTATAATTAGAGTTGGGAAAGTATATAAATATTTACTCAAAATTCTAGATAGTACGGTTAATTTTACTTCATGTTAATTTCTACAGATAAAGCTAAAACTCAAAATTAATTCAAGGTTTTCAAAAAATGTAATATGTTATTTCGCAGAAATTTAATTTCATCAAAGAAAGCAGTTTATCGATTTAATTATTTTCTATGTATAATCTTAGCGATTACAGATAACTTTTGACGAATTCTGGGTTTATAAGTCATGATATTTCAAATTGTGATGAGATTTCTAGGTATTTTCAATATAATTTTTTTCGCATTAAACAACAACGCAATGTCGATTTTGTAAGCTTTCTTCGAGTTTAATGACTTTTTTCTCAAGCCACTCTAGCTCGCAAAAGTCTGAACACGTGGAAGCGCAATCAGACGAGCTTTGCACGATTGACGTCAGATGCTTGAAAATGAGTCGCAGCCATGTCACTCGTAACATCATTAATAACTGATATAGTTAATAGTTCTAATTATATCATTTAAGAAAACTTGTATTTAAACGTCATCAAATGATAATAATATCACCTTCGGCGATAAATGTATAATCAATAGTAATTAAGACTTATTATATAAGACAAACAAATTATTCTATTTGTATCATTCATTTATACGAACTTTTCGTTTACAAACTATAATATCACGTTTACGTCAATACGGTATTTTGTTTTTGCTAAAATAAATACAGTAGAATCTCACTAATTTGGCACTTCAATAGACCGATACATCCAATAATCCGGTACCCTCCGCCCGCGTCTCCCTCGCCCCTTTCTACGCGTATGCGCTCCGTCATCATCTAGCAGTCTAACCTAAAAAATTATCACGTGCACGTGCGTACGTATTTAGCTGCTGTTTTCAAGTGAGAATAGTGTAGTTAAAAATGTCAAGTGAACGGGAACACAAGACTCTAGCTTTGAAAGATAAAATAGACATTTTAAAGAAGTTAGATAGTGGAGAAAACATGTGCAAATTGGCAAAAGAATATGGAGTTGGGCGTGCTACTACGCACGATCTTATAAAAAAAAAAACAAAAGATAGTGGACCACGTGAAGACGATGGAATCTGGACCATGAACACAAATTCATACACTATATTCTCTTTATGAAATACTTATTTTATTTATCATGAATTTTTTCTTTAATCCAGTGATCCGAACATTCCAATAATTCGGTACCCTCTAGTTTTTAATAGTGCCGAATTAGTAAGTTTCTACTGTAGTGTTAAACAACCAAGCTTTTTATTTCCGGATCCCATGTGATATTTAATTTGAATATGAATTGAGTATTTTAATATAAATATAAAATATGAATAGTAGACTAGAATTTAAATATGGATATTGTATAAGATATATTTAAGTAGTAAATGATATGAACACAAGACTTAAATATAAATATGAATTGTTAGTATGTATATGTCATGAATATGAGCAATACAATTATAAAATATAAGAAATAAATGTATATTTGTGATTGAGGCCCAGGCTGTTGAAATAATTATTATGATGTCGTGATGTTTGAAATTGAGGTTAAGAATAATGCAATAGTTATATAGATTCCGTCATTGTATGGAAAATGGCGTTAAGAGTTGGCCCACCCCGTAACTCGCACTCCCTCGTTTAATTTTCGACGAAATTAAATTTGTAAAATTCGCACACTAATTCAAACAAAAGTGTGCAAGGGTACTCTCTTCTATTACACAAAGCCTACATATATCAGGGCGATCGACTTAAAATTCACAACCTCGCCCAAACAAATTTATATCAAACCCTGCATAAAAAATTTAATTTGAAGGTAAAGATACTTATGATTTTCTATTGAAATTTAAAAAAAAATGAGAGAAGAGTTCATGAATTTTTTTAATGATCAAAATTTTTTTTTTTACTCAATATTTTTTAAATAACATGATTTTTAATTTATTTAAATTTCATTGCTCAAAGTATATGTTGTTAGTTTTAAATATTTGTATGTATTACTTAAGCCATAAAAATCTTACACTGATTATTCGTTATTACGTAATTCGTATAATTTAATAATCACACTATATGTTGCTCAATTGGTAAACCCAACACCTTCAACCAAAAAATGATTAACCAGTTATGTTTTACAATCAAATTCATTCACATTAACTGAGATAACGAATTTTGGAACCGAAAACCTCTTACATTGCCCAAAAGGTGAATACGCCGACCGGGCCGAGCAAACTGAACCCACTCGCGCCCACCTTCATTATTACGAGAATCCCACTTTTGCTACATAAAGCATACAACGCTCCCTTTTCGCGTTTATCTTTGGGAGCCGTAAGCTAAATATTACGGTCAAAACAAACTTGTTTATTTCCCGTGTGCGCGTCCATGTTTTTCTCGGGCACAATCGCGCACTTTTATAACGCCGCGGCCGCAAATTAAAATTCGCTGTTTGCACATCGAATAATCCGCGTTTGATTCGACGGTTTTATTCGCGCTTCGGGGAGCTTAACGATATGTGCGTGTGTGTTTTGGATACGACAGCGGACTCACAATCAGATTATGAAAGTGAAATTAGTTGTTTGTTTATATTTTTGAGGTAATCATAAGGTCGTTGCGATTGTATTTTTGGGAATAAGTAAGTGCGGTTTTGGATTAATGTTGAAAGTATTTGAATAAGAACGTTTTACGTTCGTAATCATAAAATTATTTTATGTTTTAATTATATAATTATTATAGTTGAAATTATATGAAATAAAATTTATACAAAAATATTTTTCTGTATATTTCGTTCGAAATCATGACAATCAATGATAAAATTTCATTGCGAATTTGCGAAAAAGTTTTTCATTATAAAAGCACGCTTTGCATTCATAATATTTTAGTGACTTTTTATCGTATTTTTATAATTTATTCGATAAAATTTTACGATAACTTTCTCCAAAATTCACGAAAATTCTCAAAATAACAAACCTCATTATCAGTCACATACTAAGCATTCACGGTGACTCATACCATCGAAAGACCAAAATTACTCAACTATTAAAACATTAAAACGATTGTCACACAGCACAGAATGTCGCGAGGGTTACGATATCGAAACACTACACGGGGGGCCATAACGCGAATAATTTTATGGATTTTCCGGGCGAACGGAAGGATGTGTGCTTTAAGTCATCACGGGAAGCGACATTGTCACACGTGCGTTCGGTTATTGTGTAATTTGTAGTAAAACATGCCTTTATTGCGTCTCGTAATAACGAATGTTAGTGTTAGCCATAAAGCATACGTGTCTCGCATATTATGGTCCTTTAGGATATTTAGAGCGCCCCGCAAGCAGGCTCTATATACTCGAAATAAATAGCGAATATGACATGGCCGTAACGACGATTTACTCGATTAACATTATGATCGTGTGCCCTACGGAAAAATATCGGCGGTTGTAGGTGTTCGGGGAAATTTATTACTTTATTGTATTTCGCTCTTAATTAATTGGCTCGTCAACCGTTAAACAAAATCTTCAAAGCATACAAAGGAGGTTATATCATTGTTCTGTCGTGTGGTTTCATAGTCAAAACTTGGCTGCGTTGAACAAATAAGAATTTTCGCTGAAAACTTCGCGCTCAAGTTTCACTCGCTACCCGTGAAATGTTTGCGAAGTAGATCAATTCTATAACGGTGAAATTTCCATAAAACTCTTGGAAATTTTATAAACTTAAATTCATGGGAATTATTCGGAAAATATGTCTGCTTCGCGCCAATCATAAATAACTACAAAAGGCTTTTTCTTAATAATCGCGAAACGATACGAAAATATGTTTTCATGCGAGAAAAGTGAAAACGTGTTGAAAATTTTTCGTTTCTTTTTTTTTAATTTTCTCATATGAATTTATTTTCATGTGCTTTTTTCGTAATATAAGATACTTTTCAATAAAAAACCTGTATTTCAATTTCTGCGTAATAGCTTCACTGAAAGAATACGCCAGATATGAGATAACTTAAATTTACATATCGATAGAAAAATAGATATTATTCCTTTTACTGCATGAAAATGTTTCGTTAAAGTACATCCATTTCCTTGTTTCGATAATATCTAAAACAAGTTATTCTTGTGCGACTGTTAATATTTTATGCGTTTCGCAAGTACTTTCGTATCTCTTGAATGAATGAATTATGTATTAACATTCACGTTAATGCGCCATCATAACGTTGAAAATAATAAATATAAAGCACCATAATGTTGATTTTGATACGATAAAATATTGAGAAAAGACACAAAGGAATAGAACATTTTTTATAAAATTTCCAGCACAATAAAAACGTTCTTATCTCGCCCGTGTCAGTGCATCAATAAAATATATTTCCGACTAGTCCGCAGATATTTCAGCATGTGAATATAAATTTACGATATCACCCATGTTATGGCCATCGCGTAAACCTTTATTCAAAAGAAACCATAAAATATACATGAACAATACGGCGTACGCCGCGTCGAACACTCGACCTCATCTATGTAATGGATACATCACCATAAAAAAATGTGCATTTACAACGGAATTTTCCTTCGCACAAATCGGAATATCCCTTTCCGAACGATAGTTTTGCGCTTAGCGAATATCTAAATATTTCGGATTGAAATCGTATATTCTCCAATTTTATTGTATCCTATTTTTTTCTCGTTACAACATGTGGAAAATTTCGAAATCGTGTGTTGTTGTGTGTATTTTATTCAATTGCTGCGCGTATCGTGCTTCTATTTATTTTTTCATGAATATAAAATGTTTGTAATGATATTTTAAAATTGATAAAGAAAAATAAGATGTTAATATATATTTATCATTATAGAATCAGTTTTTGAATAAAAATATCGGGTTCGTTACTCGTACAACTGCAATTCTTTATTTTCATGTGACGTCTCTCAGAAAACTTATACCCCTTAGATATATGATAGCTTTTTCTCAAGAAAATAAAACACAGACTAAATATTTCTTTTATTTCTTGTAGAGTGTTTTATTTCATTTCTCAGCTTACGTCAAAAAATATCGACATAATTTTTTTACTCAACCTTACAGACAAACCATTTTTTTAATGTTTTTTTTTCTTTGCATCTAAAAATATTACACAATTATGTATTCAGTGTTATTTATAGAACAACCATTTAATTAAAATTATCTTGCATATAACAACAACTATTGTCGATATCAACACAAACAAAACCCAACACTATTGCATGATTTTCCACACAAACACATCAACTAATAAAATCCGTCTCAAAGAAATCGCATTTTTAATTAAATCGACCCGAGTCGCCTTTTTGAATTATGCGGCCCGTTAGCGCGGAAAATGTCAAATATCGCAGAGCGCGACGCTATTATTCAGCGTACGTTTATGGGTAATCAAAGTTTGCGAATATATAATATAAGTTCTCAGTCCGTGCAAATATTCGCGAAAATCGAGAAAGAGAACCGTTGCTTTCATACCCCGCGAAAGAAGGAGACGAGCACGAAATATTTCATACGTATTTCGAGCAAAGCGAAAGCGCGCCACTTAATGAAATATAAATAATCAATTTATTATTGCAAACCAACCCCTCGCACACCCCATTCACGCAGCCGAATCAATGGGACGATGTCGATTCCGCAATTTATATTTAACATGTACACGGTATGTGTAATGTAATGTTGGGCGTGTTGGCGCAAAGCGTGTCAGCCCGCTTTATCCAATTACGCCTGTCAAAATAACGCGGCACGAGCGCTGCACAAATTTCTAATTTTATATACGAAAATTGTGTGTTACGATATGTGTGCGGTGTGTGTTATGAGGTGACGAGCGTGTGTATGAATTCTGTATTTCGTTCAAAAGTGGAGCATGGCAGTCAAAGATTAGCGAATTGATCTATGCGACTCTTGGGAAAATTAAGCCGAAGCCGTTTCCAATTGCTTTCCTTTTGAGCTGTTGAGAGTTGGAGTGAAAAATGAGTTTTTGAAATGGAACGCTAATATTTTGTAAGTAAGCATTTGAATGTGATCAAATTGTTGAGTCGAAAAATTGGCGATCTTTTATTGTTTTAGTAAGGGATGTTTTAAAATTTATGATGAAAGAAGAAAATTTTCAATGATATCACAAAAATATTTTATGTGTAAAGTTATCATTTTCGCGTAATGTATTCAATTTACGATTTACATAATTCAATAAATATTGACAAAATAGATTGAGACGCAAAATTTCGGAATGTGATGTTGCAAATCAAAAAACTTTTCAAAGTCACGCGAAGTGAAATGCGTTCGGAATTATTTAAATTCTGCGTGATAAACTCCACAGTTAGGTGGCTTTTCGAAGTTTTTCCATAATATGATATCTATTAAATTGTCCCTGCGAGTATTTTCGACGAACTGTGTAAAATTTATTCATTAAAATTCTTTTACTTTTTCTCGAATCATAATATGACACATCTATTAATATGTATGAAAATTGCAATAATGCATTATTCAAAGCGCTGAAAACTATTCTATGCAATTTTAAGATCAGTTCAAATAAACACAATCTCGTTTCAACGCAAATAAATTGATGATTCGTAAAATATACTTAAAAATCATATGAATGAACAACTCGATCGCTTTTAACAAGATCAATTTTGTAATGTCACAAAACGATCAGTCTAGCGCGAAAACGTTCGAAATTTCATTAAATTCATAATTTAATTATCTTTCACGTTCCATTCGCGAAAATATGCGTACCCAGCTCACCGCCCATTATTTAATTCTTGCGATGAGCAATATAACCCGGATACATATACGGACAGGAAACACGACAAAGTTTATCCCGTGATTGACGGACTCAAGATCAACCCGATTTACAAGATAAGCGCCTGAAACGCGTTCAACGTCACGATCAATAGCCCATATCCTGCATTCAGACGATAATGTTCATGGTGTTCTTATTTTATACAGATATATGGCTTAGCGAAGTGTCATAAGACCGTGAGATTGAGGTTTTAGAAACGTGGAAGAGCTTTTTAGATTTCTATGTCATCGTTTTGCAATTGCATTTAAATGACATTATATTATCAATTTGAAATGATTTATTATTAGAATGCGTTCATTGTATTCAAACACTATTGTGTTTGTATTGAGCGTAGAATTTATTATGCAATTTTGATCTAAATATTATTATACGTACGTTAATGCAGAAATTATATATTCTCTGATGATTTGTTACTCACACAATAACATTATGTTATAGCTTATCAAAATACAGCATTATGCATATGACTCTGAATTTACATGTCATCTCAATTAAGATGCAAGATTGCATTTTCAAATTCAAAAAAATTGCCATTATAGATAATTGCGTCATTTTTTTTCTCATAAAAGCGCTTAGTATGTATAATACTCATCACATTTTTTTCTGCACATTTTTCTGTCGAGATTAAAATAACGCAAACTTTAATTTTTCGTTTTAATAAATATATAAAAGCAATAAATTTCTAGTTAAAGATAAATTATGTGGTTCCTTATTTGAATATTATAATGTCACAAAGCGTAAAAAAATACGTATTTAATGAAATTTATGCAATAGTCAAGTCTATAATACCAATCTATGTAATATGTAGATGCTATCAATTTCCATAATGAACATTCTTTTCCCCTTTTCTTTTGAATAATTCCATTATTTCTAAGAAACTATTTCCGTAATAAAGTCGCTCAAAGAAATCATCACCGCGAATAAATTAAAAAAAAAAAACATCTACCTTTGATCCACGAACACTATTGACTTTAAAAATATATTACAAAAAACACATACACGCAACGGCTAATCGTAAATTCCGCTAATAATATCGACGGTGCGCACACGGCCCGTTTAATTAAATGCCTTTCGGATTATTGCCACACTGCTACATTATGACACACATATAATACATCGATACGGCCCCGGGGCAACGTCAACAACTTCGCTGTGTGTTTCTATTAATTTTACAACCCTTTGATTAATTTATTTCCGAGTTCCGATATTAAATTTCGCGCGTCGATAGGCCGCCCGTATCTCTGCCGCATACGCACGCACTATATTATTGGTTTAAATTCGAGTCGACTTAGTGACAAAACACCGATACGCTATTAATTATAGCGAGCAACTTTAACCGCTAAATCGAAACCGCTTTATTACGATTCCGCATCCGTTCCGATGCCTATATAACGCGTATGGCTTCCTGCCATCCCGCGGCTCGGAGATGTTCGTTCATTATATTAATTTTCGGGTTTTGGATGGAGGAGATTCGGGAGGTTTTTATCGGCGGATCGCATTGTCGTTTTGTTGGATGTTCAGATTTGTTGGGTGTTTGTTTTACGTGTGCGCCCTCGGGATTCGGGTGTTTGTGCTTTGCGGCGATTTTGTTTTAAATGTATGGATGTTGCTTTGTGTCGGGGTTTGAATTTAATTTGATTTTTTTTTTGTTCGTATAAATTTTATTTCGATGATTATATTTTTGTTACTGCGGTATGTTTAAGTGGACGAGAAAAGTATATTACATTTTTTCTTATTAAATAATCTTAAACGAAAACATTATAGTATCAATGTTTCATTTTTCAGTTGTTTTTTTTTAAATATAATCTTACATTTTTATGGCAATTTTCTGTTTATTCATGCCATGTGTTCACGATCACATACTGCTTATGCGCTGTAATAAATCATATTTCGTGTCAGTGTATCGTTTTCTAAAAAAATGTCAACTACTTTTATCCAATGAGAATCGATTAATAAAAAGTTTATTATGATTTATTTAATTTTTGAAATCTTATTCAATATGTGCTGGATCGACTTCTCAAATTTTCTTTTGTTTTCTGAAAAAATGAATTAAGTACAACTTAACGTCGATTTCTCAAATCTGAAAACAAGGGGGCACGTATGAAGGGCGTCTTAGCATGGATTCGGGAAATTGAATTCGTGAAAAAATGCCTTCATCAACAACACAAAGAAATTTGATTTTTCACGTGGATATACGTTTACCGTCACATATCGATTACCCGACGGCGGAATATTCATTTTCCACACTGGGAATGAAAACGGTCTGTTCGCTGGTTGGATGGGTTGGTTGGTTGTTCTAGATGGAAAGGGAAGAAGGGAATTTTCTTATATATCTCAACATATCTGAAGGCAGACTGGGGATTATTATTCCCGGCAGTAACCGGAGCTTTTGTCTTCGTCTTCCTTCTTCCAGGGCTAAGTCAATAAAATCCTTATAAGCCCCCCCGTTAATAGCTTGGAAAGCTGTTTGCACCCTCAAAACTGATCATATTTCTTCATCTCGTACCACATATGATTTTTTCATTTCGCTCACAAAAAAAGATCATCGACAATTTTATATCGTTGGCTCGCAGAAAATGGGATTGCGTGTCGAACCGAAATCTATAAATTGTCAAAAACCGAGCGCGTATTATAGTTTTGAATATGAATCGACGTTTTAGATAACGACCTGAATTTATTAGATCGCATTAAGTGTGTCAATGGAATAATGACAGTAAAATTACGAGAATAATTTGTCCTTTATGCATGCTTTCAGCACTACGTGACCGTCTAACAGGCAACTTTCTCGAATCGACGCATGTTATACACACTTTTTTCGTCTAGCGAAATATAATGGCTCGCTTGAGTGTTTGCGTGAAAGTTTTGCGTACGTGCTTCACTTACATTTCGGAAACAAAGCTTTCGAAACTTTCAATTGATATTCACGGAGGACTTCACAACACACAAAGGCATGCAAATGCCGAACGCGGAACAATAACGAAATAAAATACGAAAAAAATACGTACATACACGCATCCATACTATATTGCGTTCGTTTAAAAATTTACATACATCGTATCAATTTCGTTTGCAAAGATAGGAAAAAAAGGGCCCGTTCGTGGGCAGAAAAAAATGAGCGTGCGACGCGATGACAAAACATCAATTTCACCGGTCCGGATATTACAGAAGAAAGCGTCTTCTAACTTTGTATGCGATTATCTGCGACTCGAATATCGTTTCGGGGTACAAAATTTAGGACCAGGATTGCGTGGTAACAATAGGTCGAATGGAGTCACGTCCTCAAGGCGTCTCCGCGTATTTTTCCTTTGCCTGCGCCAATAATCTTTTCTTGGGTGGCAATATCAAAACGTGGCAGATCAAACAAGGGTCGGTGTGGCGCTTAGGTAGAAATTTTATCACCTTTTAATATTAGCAATCTTAAAGCCTTCCTCTCTACGGGTTTTCAATTTCCAATTTTCTTTTCGATGCCGCGACGTAATAGTCGCCCAGCTACCTACGGCGAAACCTTTTCGCAAAGGCCGCGATAAAAAGCGGCGCATATATTAGACTTAATCGTCTTTTGCGAAATTCGAACGCTAGGGAATATATGCGAAAAACGCATTTTCTGTGCTGAAACTTATGACCTTTAAAATAGTCTTCTACCCCATCGCTATGTGAATGAATACGCAAACTATCGTCAATCTCCACGCCTCGTATCGAACAGAATTAACTGCAACCTTTGTGAACCTACATGTCTCCGAACAGCTATAAAATAAACATTAGATTTTTATCTTAAATGCTTTATTTTATTGTTTTGAAAAAAAAAAACAAAAAATTTCTACTCATTCACGTCGTAGATAGTAATCTTTCATTTCATTATAATGAATTCATATCACGAATCTATATATAAAAAATTGATTCGCAAATTCTTAGATTTCTTCGAGAAAATTTCTCGATATAAACCTAGCACTCTCTTTATATCACTTATAAATTTGCACAAGCTCACTTATGACTGGAAAATGTACCGTCACATCAGAATAACAAACTTTCAGTATCGCCCACTCGAAAATATGAAGTCGTTGTTAAAAGATGTGAAAACAACAGCAGTCGTTTCGTTACTTCCGCAACGTCGCCAAAGAACACTATACAAAACCGTCGTCGGATGCGGTCATAATTTTTAACGATAAAACTTCTTTACACACATCTGTGTGTAACCAACCGTTCGCGAGAGAACTTTTACGATATTCGAGACGAACACATAAAATTGACTCATTGGTTCGCCTAGAGATTTTGACTTCGTTACAAGGGGAAATCCACCATCCAGCTCGTTACATGCACTCTATTCTATAGTGGTAGCGTTATTGGGTCGGCCTAGTTAAGTATAGGCACACCAGGCGAAACTGCTAACGTGGTATTTACTTTATTGAGAAATTTACATATATAGGGAAATAGGATTTTGAAGGATTTGTTTACACAAATTTGATGTTTATGACATGTATAGGTTAATATTAAAATGGCCAAAACACACTGTGATCTCCTTCATTATCATATTATGTACCTATTAGAGTATACAGAATTTTCACTTCAGAACAGATCGTTTTAAATATTATTAGAAATTTGGGAAAATTTCCTTGGCTTAAAAAAAAATTCAATAACAATAGTTTTGAACCAACAACTTGATTGTAAACATCTATTCAAACATTTTATATTGCCTAACTCGATAAGTGATGAACATAAAAACAAAAAAAAATTTCTCCACATCTGGATTATAATACAAATCACAAACGCGCAGATAACACAGAAATATGACTGACTATAATAATAAACGGACACAAAACGAACTATCCTTCCGTTAACAACGAACTTTTGTTAGTTTCGCAAAATTAACGAATCGCTGCATTCGCATGTCGCTGGTGTGGAAAATAGTGCGGAAGAACGTCGCCGTCGTTTTCCCAGAAGGCAATTATTATACTCTATGGTTCGACCCCCTTTTCAGGTCGAGCTTTCTCCCGTCGATTCCTCACATAATGTGTGTACATTCATCGAAGCGTGCGTGTGTATCGATGGGTGTATGTGTGTGTGTTGGAAACGTTTGAGAAGTTCCGATTTATCTGGCGAGCAGTTCTCGTTTTATTCACGCGCGTTCGTCCTTTTGTGCGAGCGCGTGTCGCTTTTTTTCACGTGCAAAAAAAAAAAGAAAGTTGCTTTGTCGTTCGAATTTTTTACTCGGTTCTGTTATTTTTCGTTTGTTCAATATAACACGTGTGTGTTTTTATTTGGTTATTTTCGAAAGCCAATTTAATTAAAATGTTTCGGTAAGCGGTGTATGTACGTACATTAATTAATTTTATAAGACAACTGATAGCACGTAGTTATGTTCGGTATTTGGTACGTGTGTTCGCTTAAATCGTTGTATATCGCGCGAGTTTCGTGCCGTTTTATATTAGACAAACATTGATATGAGGTTTAATTAAAATTTTCATCAGATTTTTAAGTTAAATAATTCGCCAACGTTTTCGTGATGTTTATCGCGATTACATCGTGTTTATGCTGATTCATTGTGTACGTTTAATTGTATCTGATCAACTTCGGAACTCGGACCGCTTATCAAAATTTTGTGTATGATTTATTGAGTATATTTTTCGTAAACTAAAAAATTGCATTCCTTAATATATTTTCAATCCAAAATAACATAATTTGTAATAATAAATTGGAATAGTTTTTGATATATTTATCAAAAATAAAGGTTCAAAAATAAAATATTATATAACTTCAGTCTGGACCAGTCTGACTCACCGCCGTATTACCGCAAAAATATCTCAGCTGTAAATAAGCTCCTCGAGCACTCCACAACCGCGGAAAAAGGGCGCCAAAAATCTCAGATACGAATCGGAGATTCATGGAATTTCAATGAAATACGCGACGGCACTGAAGCGTCCACAAACATGGACGCAGAAACGCGCCAGACGAGTAAACAATGAATTTTCCACGAGTTTTCTTCATTATCTGCATATCAATGCGAATCAGGTATGCTCAGTGGGAAAGTTTCGTCTTCTCGCCGGCCGGCCCATGAATTTTTCATGGGAAAATTTTCCGAAGCCCAATGCGCTCGTTATAGTGCAAACGTGCCGTTCATAATTCAACTATTTACATAGACACAATGAAATCAGCCGATGGCCCCGTACGAAATAGATATAGACCCGCGCCCTGTACATAATAAGGGCCGATTTTTGGCTCGTATGTAAAGAAGGTGGGAAAATGGTGCCGGCCTATCCTAGGATGGCTCCCCGGGACGCCAATAAAGAATACCGCTCAATATTTACATATCTATTCGGCACGAAATTGATTTTCGCTATAGGCGAGTTTTTTTATCGACTTGCTTGCTGGTGCGTCCTCTTCTTGTGCGCGTTCGAAGAATGGGAAGCGAAAAGTAACCGCGGAAAAAAATTTAAGTGAATCTCCTTTGGTGTTGCGTGTTTTCGTCGCTGTTGATGTATTTCGCGAGTGTGTGTTCAGGAATTTTTATTTTCCGTTTAGTACGTGTTTGAATGATAATGCAAATATTAAAATTCATTGGGTTGTTTGTTATGCATGGAACAGGTTTTTTTTTGTGAAAAATATTTGATTAATCTACCTATAATTTATTCATATATAAATTGGGATTTGGTTTATATTATATTTCGAAGGAGCTTCAAATAAACCATAAAAATAGAACTTACACGCTTTCGATAAAATTATCAAAATTTTCAAGTGTGGGAAGACGTATTCATTGATAATGAACTCTTTTAAATGAATTTCCAACGAAAATTAAACAACTTACTCGATATGTTCATGACGTTTACTTAAATATAAATTGAATTACTTTTCAACGAAAATAACAGGATACTTAATTTCAAATTTACGACAATTTAAATAAATTTCCGTAATTTTATTAATATCCTTGAAATAAATCGTATTCAATTACGATTCAAACTATACCATTCCCGTTAATAAAGCACTTACTTTTATACCATAATTCCCAAAAATCTCTCACGACCAAATTCGGTTACGACTTCGAAAACTTCATCCGTATTAAAACGTATGAAAGCGTTGGCCCAGTCCATTAAGCGTATTGCGGTCCGCGGAGGAAACACTCGTTTGATATCCGTTCATATTTTCGCACTGGCTTAAGGCCAATACTGTTGCAACATCCACTTCGCAATCCCAGCACTAAAGGGTATTGAAAGCCAGTTCAGCGCCTTTGTTGCGCACGGATTGTGACAGTAAATAAATAAAACCTGCGATTTAAGCCGCTTCCGAGAAATGCGATTCCTGCGGGCGCGCGCGATCACCCATTGTTCAACGTTTTATATTTTTTACGGCAATCGGGAAAAATCCGATATTTCCAGAGCGCCCTTGGACGGCAAGGACTCGCGAGACTTAATTAACAGCGGAGTAAACACGTTTCCAAAGTGGTGAAACGAGCGACCGAACCCGGGCCCGTGGACGGAACAAAGAACGGGGATTTATCGCTGCAAAAAGGCGTGTAAAAAGATATCCGGCCGCTGAAAAAAAGAGTAATTCTTTTTTTATTGGTCCAATTTATTTGGCGGCCACCTTTCTACGGCACAGATTTTTTTCGCCCATCCCTGCCGATTCCGCACTACCGCCGAGGCTACCTTCGAATATTTCCGTACATCCTGCCGCCCCGTCGAGCCTTTGTTTTCATACGTTTCCAAACACCGCATAAAATCTATACGCTTACAGTTGAAACGCAATATTATTTGACTGACATGAGCAAAGAGATACACCTCGTATATATAAATTTCCTGTATTTTCTCGAATTCTTTTACGTTTATTTGAACCTTTAACTGTATCGATACGCCAAGTCTGACCTATATATTTTCAACAATATAAATATTTTTTTCATTTTATTATTTTTTTATATATTACGTTTCTCTTATCCATTAAATAATTATTTATATAAAAATTAAAAACAAGATGAATATGATCACGATATACAATAGTTAAATAAATTTGTATTCATACGTACATATATAATATGGTAGGACCATATTTTCCCTCAGATATGATGTGTTTAACTCCCTTTGCCGATGTCGCTCATTCACGGCAACACATACAAAAATATTTTCACCATAGCGTGCGCTCGCCTATTTGAATAAATTGAATTTTTCGACGTCGGAAAGTTTCGTCCATAAATTTTCCTAAAATGGCCACGCCGGTCTCTAAGCAGATACGTTCGGCGGGGCGTAATTAAGCCCGTTTTAATCGCACAACTCGAAAAACATTCGAATAAATAATGTATGGCTTATCTCTAGTGGTGATATCCTCCAGCATACGTATCGCACATGTATGGTGAAACGACGAAACGAGGAACAGAGAAAATCTCTATATTGGTCCATTTGGTGTGTTCGACCATCGGCCCCGTTTACCATCCCACCGGCAAACCAGAATGGAATTGTGGAATAAATTATACATGCAAATCGGATTCCATTTGATCGCGTATTAATTTCCCTCTCTTATAAATAATTATGTTTCATTTTCGAATTAAATTACTTTCTTTTTTCATCGAGTGTATAATTATGATTTATTAATTTTGACGTTTCGTTAAATTATTTAAATCAGATTTGATTACAGTGGGGTGTATATGTATGTTCTTATGTATGTATGGCGTGACACGCATCTTTTATTCAAAAGCATATCGTTTTAGGATGAACTACTTCGACCGTGTTCTAATTCAATTACTACGCGGAATTGAATCTATTCAACACTTCTAACACACGCGGACAATTTAATTTTCAACAAACATTTTGATTCAAATCTGCAAATAGAATTTCATAGAGTGGTTTTAATAAATTCACATAAGCAATTTTAGCCGTGTTCACGACGCGTGGATAATTGAGAAAATCTTCAAAGTAATCTGATCAAATGGATAGAAATGCATTTAGCAATGCATTCCTAGAAGAATTTGCGTAAATTGACGCCAATAAAATTATTATTTTCGTAATAATCTCCGAATATAAATATTTATGAACGGAATCATTTGTAATCGCTTAACGAGACGTAGAAAGTGTTGAGGGCGTTCATATTAGGGCGCAAGAGATAAATCCTCGTAGTGCTTTAGCAATTTTTCAGTTATAATTAACGCTCTATTTTACTAACTATTTTGTATTGCATCTACGCTTTCTTTGACGGTTTCCCTTTTTGTTTACAGAGCGTTTGCCATTAGGACTCTTTTGTTTTCGTACCCCCGCTAATTCTTCATGTCAGATTTTCCAGCGGCACAAAAGCTGCGAGGATTCACTGGCCTGTTTAATGATCCACCGAGGTTGTTTTCTTTCGTTTCGCTCTGTTCACATAAAAACAAACGAAGAAAAAAATCCCGACGAAAAAATATATATACGCACACAATACACTATTTCCCTACTAACGTAATTATTTTTTTTTGCGAAGATATCGGATATACACTATGACAAAAAACACATTTATTCAGTTACAATTTCATGTACATTAATATACGAAAGTTTGTATTGTGCTGCTCAAAAAAGGCAAAAATAACTATTGCTCGGATGTTTACATAAATAAATACTGAAATTTTTTTCCTCAAGGTTTATTAAAATTCACTTAGCAAGACTTTCAGTAACTCGAGGCTGTGTGTAATTATTTATAGCCTCGTATTTTGCACTTCAGATTTGGAGATTTTTTTAGGATTATTTTGTTTTTTTTTTTCTTCTGAAAACAACTGCTCTTAAACTCACCAGTTACTTTGACTAAGGTTCGTTTTAAATATAAATGACAAATTTTCTGTCAACAAACATGACAAATTTGATTTTTTTCCAGACGCACCATTTGGATTAGTTTTTTTATATGAAAAAGTTCTCACGCAAATAACTCGGAAAATTTCACTCGAGACGATGGAAAACTTCTTATGAAAATAAGACATTATTTCGTTCCCCTGCTCTAACGGGCGCGAAAAAATCTCACTTGTAAAAAACAATCTAGCGAAAGTAGAAGAAAATAGGTGTCATTATTTTTTGTTACAGTGTTGTTGTAGGGATAATAATATGGAATAATAATAGTACAAAAAAAATACAAACCTTTATACGTTATCTGACCCACTTTCTTCGATTCTTACGTCTCTTGTGGCCTTAAATCTTTCAGCAGGAAATGGGAAACCGAAAACACGGAACACGAAATTATTTAACATAGGATAATAAGTGAGAATACGATAATACACCCGTAATTCATAAACAGATACGGGTTGAATATATTGTCGATTTTCACGCTCGAATAACTCCTGTAGAATATGGCAAATAAAAAAGCTCTTTTGAAGGCGCATGACCGACAGTGCACCAGGAGCTCGAATCGCTGCATTCTCATAAAATTTGTAACGTTTCGACCAAACGCAAAAGTTTCCCAACGCCGCAATCTGGCGCCCATATATTATGTCATCTTTAGTATCCCGCGGGAAAACATCGACTTCGATAACTTTTCCCGTTTCAGCGAACTATCTCTAGCCGATATTGCGACGGACCGCTGATAAATCGCATTCAATTACGAACCGGGCTTCAATAGTGAAATTCGACCGCACGCAATTTTCCAACCGACACGGCCTCTGTATTATACCTACACGAATGACCTTATTATGAAAATGGACCGATCCCATCAGGGCGAAGCACAAACTATCAAATTAATTTAATATGTTTTTTCTTCGGCATAACAATTAATTTTGTGATTAGTATTGTGTTTGCTTCGTGCAAAGCCATTTTTGTATTAAATATTGAGTTTTTCGTTGTAATAACAATGAAGAGTATGTTTAGTAGTTAAGTATTAAACTAATTATTGATAATTGTATTAAGTTAACAGTATTCGGTTACCTATTCATCTAATAGCTTTTTCATATGTTACATAACTTCAATCATGTGTACGAACTAATAAATTTTCATTTCGAATGTCATTAATGGATTTAATATTTTTTAAGAAAATAGATAATTATTTTTTTAAATACCATAAACAGAAAAAAATACTTAGAATCATACAATTACCAGATATATCTGGTATATTGCACTCATGAATAGTATTATTTGCTACATATGAATGCACCCAGTCCGCTTCCATAACAAGAGGCACATGTTATAATACGTCTCTCGCACATTTCCGATCGACATTTTTTTCAGGAAAGCATTGGCACTTTATCAAGCACAAATATCGAGTCCGGCGGTCGTAAATCGTTTATGTGCACGTAGAACTAGTACCGCAGAGTTGGCAAACGTATTCGGCGGTTGCAGGAGAGATCTCCGTACCACCAACAACTTTGTTTTAAAAATTCTCATTTCCCGACAAATTTATCGGCACGCCCAAGTTTTCGGACGTACGTGTATTTACCGGTCGGCGCGTGATTTACATTCTGTTTTTCCGCGGACGGATTTTCGCGAATTCGCAGCGCGTTCCCAACTCGTTCTTTCTACTGGGTTGCCTTTGGGTGTATAGGGGCTATAAGCAATCCAGAAGGTGGGCGGCAAAAATCGCAAACGTAATTCGTAACGTTCGAACGGAACATCCGCTGCGATCGCGAAGAATATCAATCATTTCCGCCGTAATACGTGAGTCAGGAGGATTCCGTCCTTTCCGGCGGACAATTCGTACCGAAATTAGTCGCTCGTTATTATTCAAAACGGGATACTGCCTTCTACGGGTTCGATATTTTTTCCGTTTTATTATGAGTTGTCTCTTTCGTTTCCGGCTGGATCAAAGCTGCGGGTTCCTGCTTTAATTTTCAATACATATTCATCAATATGTTTTCTAGCATTTTTTTTTTGATTATATCTTCGTTATAGCTATCTTTTCGGTATATAATACAAATTCAAACTATTTATAAAAAAATTGATTAATTAGGAAAGCAAATATTATGAAAAATAATGATCCAACAAAAAAATATAAGCTTCAATTAATTTCGAAATCACTTAAAGTATGCGTATATATATTTATAAGAACAATGTCAGTCGCTTTAATTACGGGCAAAGAAGGGCCGGACGGTGTGCCGTAGATCAAGTGGCGAACGCCTTCCACCGCTAATGAAATTAATGAGTGAATAAAATTAATGATTCATTATAAGCTCGAATTTTTACAGCCCGTATTAACATCGAACAAGACTCGCATTACACGGCGAGCGACTTAATGTTGCTCTTATTACTTCTGAAGCTTTCATCCCTATCTTCTGTCTTCTTTCCAAACGGCTCTCGAAGCTTCACCCTAGGGGAAAGGGTAAACACAGGGCTGTTGAACCGTGACAAATTTCGCAACGGTTAAAAAAGATGCGTCCAATTCAATGATGAGTGCACGGAACGTGATCAATTAGTTTTTTCATAGCCTGTCTTCTTGTCGCAGGTCACCCTCGCGTTAAGCTTTTTGTGCTTTTTCGTGGGACGTCACAAGATCGATCGAGTGAAAAGTCACGTTCGGGTTGCATTATGCATTTGATTTATTATTTTCTTTTCATTCGTTTTCAATGGCGGACGGTGCGACGTCGATTCAATATCGTTTAATTCGTGGATAGTGTGAGGTGGTCCTAATTCAACGACGCATTGAATGATTCGGCGTTTTCAATTTAGATTATTACACATTGAACGATTTTCTATTAACGTTATAATAACACGAACTTATTCGCATACAATATAATTATTATGATTGAAACCAATATGAATTCGATGAACGAAATCGTCATATTGTATTTCCGTTCGATATTGTACCAATAAAATATCTAAAATCTAATCGAATATTTCTAAATCAAATACTTAGACATAGCAAACAAATTCAATCGATAAACACCATTCATGCACAATCAAAACCACGAAAAATCCAACACAACCCTAACCGAAGAATAACATCTGTGTTAACTCGCGGGCGAGTTACTGCCTGCGACAAGAGAGGTCGGCGTTATTACGGCGGCAGGTTTTATGGGACGCCGAGTTATGGCCCATACCACCAGTTTTCAGTGAACCCCATGGCCCCCAGGGGCCCCACGGGTAGTGGAGGCGCATTAGCACGGCGGGAGCGTCCGATAATTGCAGGTTAATCCCGGTATGTACGTGTACGTGGCACGTACACCCGCCCGCATTCCCGGCGCCGATTCATCACAATGGCCACCCCCGCCTTATAATAAAAGCGTATAAAAAAGAAATGATAAATACTACAAAGCCCTCCGGCTCTCCGCTAGTTGCAATCGTCCGTTATTTGCAGAATGCGACCGCAGTAATAGACCTCCCATTATCGGCGAGCCCATGCATCGCCAACAAATCGTACGTTTATGCGACTCGGGTGCGGAACAATGCGGTAGTTCGACGTGGAAACAATACGAGAATGTCGTTCCGGATTTCGAAGTTGGTTTCTTTTTTCAATGGTTCGGTTCGTGGGTGAGCGTCGTGTGTGCCTCCGGTTTAATTTTGTTCGTTTTTTTGTTTGGTGGAGTGCTTTAACTATTTTTTATTGTATACGAATCGTATCGGTCGTATATGAAATGCGATATCGTAAAAGTATGATTTTATGAAAGGTTGTTTGTTGGTTAAGTGAAATTATTTTTTCGTAGTAACTAATAGTTTCTTTTTTCGGATTTCATTGTAGTATTATTTTCGTAAATGAAAGTGGGAGTTGTTTTTAATGTAATGGTTAAAAATAACCAACGTGAGTGATTTATATTTATTTCAGTGAGTCGACTATCCTTTACTTTTTTTAGAGATAGCTATTAAATAATGGCACCAAAAATAGTCACACATGATAGAATTTTTAATGAAATATCTATTATTATATATAGACAGGATTTTTTTGGCTTAAAAGTCTTTAATTTTTTTTTCAGAAACACTTATATTTTTTTCGGCTCTTTTCAATGAAACAAAAATAGAATAAAAATTTTATGTTAAATTTATGTTTTTCCTATAAAATTTTTAAATTAAAACGGGATTAACATAAGGACCTATTGATTAAAAGCTGAATATTTTACTTTTGTGCAACGAGTAGGCTTTTGAGATTACTAATTATTAATTCGAATTATATAAAATAACTTTTGCAATCTGTATTAGATTTTAATGTTTGAATTTTCGAATAGGTCATAACTTTTGAATGAATGGATTCCTTTTCATGAAGTTTAACCGATTGATTTAAAATGCTCAGAGTAATATTCGATGATGAAATAGCGCTATTTTGATATTAATTGGTGGTGCTAAAATAAACGTCGGCTTCGACGACTTAGTATCAGATTTCTTCAAAACAAGTTTATTCTTTTGCTTCGTTGGGTACTTCAATTTAAAACATGTTTAATTGTTTCGAGAGACTAAAACTTGTATTAACTGAAGAAAATCACACCCACTCTAGTTTAATTTTAATATAAGTTAAGACGCAAATTGAATATTCAATCTTCGCATTTTCTATTTGAATCGCTTGAAATTCATCCAAATAAAATATACTAAATGCATCTTAAATTTTGGAGAACACTCCAGCATGAAATACTAACAAATTCTCGAATTAAAGCCGCTTTCTCAGCGTACACTTAATTGTGAATTTTCCCTCTTGAGAGTTGTGAGAGAAATATTTTTAAACCAGCATATCAGGTTTCGCAAATAGCGCAGCTCAAACTTAATACACTTAATTGATTGATCGCTGCACTTACAATGTAATCTGATACACCAGCCGTTTTTAATTATTTCATCTTTTTTCCCTGGAGTTTGATCGGGAATAGTTCGCAAAACCGACAGATCGTTAATTCATTAAATATTATATGTCTCGGATATCACAAAGTGACATGCGCGCCCGTATAGATAGCGCCCATGTACCGTGCAAAGACGCTTTTTCATATCTAATCAAACAAAGGCTGACATCTCAGCTGAGCTCGTCTCGCACATATGCCATAATAATAATTTCACGGTATCCATACGAATTTAAACGTTAAAGCTAGCGTTATATACCCACACCATGCCCGACCGGTACTACTACGTTTGTGTGTTAACGGCAGAAAAGCTCTCACGTTAAGAGGTGCCGCATCTTAGCGCCCGTCATAATTAACTTTTAGTTTGAAATTATCCCGTGATTCAGCTCAGAAAATTATATTTGGATACGCACATGTCTGTCGAGTTATATAATACAAGATTTCTCGAAATTCAAATTCATTTTCACTGAAATATAAACGGGTCAATTTTTTTTCGAAAGAAATGTTTTATGTATTTATACTAATACAAACTGATTTTTTGAAGATGAACTTAGCGTATTCCATCTGGTTGACTATCCCTATTTTGGTTGGTATGAAAGTAGGATAACGTCTCACGTCGTAATTTCTCGTAATTTGTAATTTCTTAGTACTCAGGCAGGCCGTAGAAGGTAAGAAGACATCAGTTCTCCCCGTACCCTTTTGTGTGAGGGCGGAGCAGGGACTCTGGCCTCCGGAGATGTTTAATGTCAAATAAAGTGTGCATAAGAGAACGGTTTCTCTGTTAACGCACACGAGCTCTCTCATATAGTCGATTCTCGTTGAAAATTTCTCAGAATATGTCATTATTTATTAATTATATGCGCAGCAAGCGTTCGCAATGAATTACTGAAAATTACCTTGAAATACGTGTCTTTTTTCGCTCACGACTCATCGCTTGTGAAAAGAGATAAGTTTCTGCCTAGGGACCAGTAATTATCACACCAACGATGTGGAAAATGTTGGACTTAATTAAAAGGAATGTGCAATTCACTATTCATATTCATATAATGTATGTATATTTCGGTTAGAAAATCGTTTTTTTTTTAACAATTAATTTGAAATCAATTTCGTAATTATATATTCAAAGTTTTTGATCAGACCCTCAGAATTTATTTGTTCATAAAATTTTAATTTAGCAATTTCTGTTTTAAAAATTTAAACCAATGTTCATCATAAATTTGTAAAAATCATAAACGAGTGAATACTTAGAATTTGACATTTTCATTATTTTGCACGAAAGTTCATGATGTGATGTTTCAATTATGAATACCTGTGAAAAAAAACGATTTTTAACACGCGACGTTAAAATATTAACTGGAACAGTTTAAAAATGAATAATTAACATCGTCATAGTTCATTAATCGATTCTCGTACTGATTGTGAAATGTGACTAGGTCCGCCTCCGTATTTATACATAACGATCGTATAAACCGTTTTGTTTCAATTACCGAAAACTCGGGAAATCCCATTGCATTTACGACAAAGGATTAATCCGAGCTGCTGAGTGCTAAATTCGACGCATCGTCCCTCGGAAAATCGTCAAAGCGAACTTTTCACTTTTGGCACGATCGCTTCAGAGAAAGCGGATCTTTGTGCCCCCCATCCCATGGGGTCTAAAATATTTCGTTCATTGTAAAAGTTTTATTAACGAGGCCGGGCGTTGATGGTGTCTGCGATTGAGTAAAACACTCGAGCGAACAACCTCGCATTGTCCCCACACCATGACCGAGCGAACCATCATAACTATGACTAATGATTCGTTCAAAAACGTCGTGCCGCTTCTTTTCCTTTTGTCGATGCCGGAACAATGGAATAACGGGGAAAAAAGGGAAAATCCCTTAATTTCTGCCGTGGAATGGAGCGGGGTCTTCGTGGAAAGGAGTCCACTCCATTCGGAGTCGGTCACGCAAACCGCAGTTCTCTCTTTCTACTTCCCTTTGCCGAAACGACACGATAACGCGGCTCGGAAACCACAATGGCCAGGTTGATGCTCCATACGTTTGTCTGGAGCAGCCCCTCATCCTCCAGAGTGCGAAAATTCCCTCCGATGATTCGCACGGTGCGCACCTAGCTGCTGCTTTATATGGCGTGTCGGCAAAGTTGGTCGAATTCGTGGAATGAAAAGTTTGGTTTGTGAATTATTTATCGGGTTTCTTGGGTTTCATATCGAATTTCGGATAGTTAGTGCGTTAATGTTGTTAAGTGTTGGCTAAATTTGAAACCGTGCTTGCAATTCAACCGGTTATTTGGTTAGAGGTGACTGTATAATGGAGTGGAAAAAAATCGTATCGTATCATATTATCGTATTATAACATGATCAGTTTCATGTTTTATGATCAATTAATCAGTTATATGAAAAAGTTTATTTCAGATTCGTATCGTATATATATTTTTTTTGTGTTATTTTTTCGAAATGCTGCTACAATTTAGGACAACTATAGGATTCGGTTGAGCACGTATAATTTAGTAGTAGGAGTGTTTTTTTTTTGTTTCATAACACGTGTTTCAACTTACTAAACTGATGAAAATAAAACACAAAAAAAGTATAAACCCTCTATAAAAAATTAACTTCCGTTGTTTTTAATGAATGAAAATATTACAAAATATATTAGAGTTTGACTAAAAAAATCTAATATTAGAAGTTTAATTTATTCATTCATTTATTTATTTATCAAAATCTCGTTTTAAGTACATATATTTTCTATATTTATTAAGTCTATGGCTTAATTTATATTAAGTTTACGGGGAAAAATTAATCAAGAGTTTTCCGCCCCAGGTTTTCAAATGTATATATAATAAAAAGAAACGAAAAAAAATCGAACAGCAAAACGAAAGCGTATATTTTACTGCAGCCGAGCGAATAAGGAAAAATGACGTTAAAGAAAATGTTTTCCCCCATTTTTCTTCAAAGCTCATTACCGCGCCAAATGAGCGGTTAAGGCGAATGAAAACGACCTCCATACATTCTGAACTATGTGTTCATTTTTGAGCAACTAACCGTGCGATACATATTTAACATGAGGCAATGTATTTTCAATAACAACCGTCATTATTCACTTTAATTGAAATCCGCATTGTATCACCGTAAATAGCAAAACGTTTATCGCTCCGAAAAACCTTCTGAAATCACGCGAATATTACGATTTCTCACGGCAACGAGAATTTCGTTTCAAAGGCTTCGAGTCAACAAGCGCGATAAGTCTCCAGCGTTTATTAAGTGCTTAAATAAATTTCGAGAGCCGCAATAATTCGCGTTTTATTACAAATTACCGAAAGCTCTCGGGGGCGGCTCTCCGCTCTGAAACACGGTGTCTGCAAATCGCCGCATGAAATTTATAATTAGCCTCGAGTAGACTTCTGGGTGAAATGGCATATTCTCGAGTGTGCTTCAACAAAGTTACCTAATTAGTGTTTTCTTGACCCGGCTCGATTTTTACGCCGTCTTCTCCCCAGAAACGGGTCGCGTTTTTTTCCCCCGGCCGTAAATCTCTCGTTTTACCCACAATTTTTCCCGTCGTGAAAAAACGTGCGGTCATTTCAACTGAGTTAGATGTGGACTGAACGATTCCTCCGGGAGAAATTCTCCGAAGGTTTGTAGCCCGGACGGCGCTGAAAAATTGTATGGCAATTTCTCAATCACTTGAATATTTCAGCGGCCGCTTCCATTTTCAAAGTGTCCATTACGAGCGCTCCGCCCGTCCGTATTATTTTATTAATCGCGACAAACTTGCAGAGCGCGCAAATTCGATTTGTAATATTCGGAACGGTGGATATAAAACGGGTGTTGAAATATTGCATTTTTCGTTCATGAAAATTCTGTTCGTTTTAAAAAACGAAAAAAATTATATTACTATTTCATGTCGCGTACTGTTCGTATATGAGAAAATTACGTCAGACTTCGCGAGCGAACGATAGAAATAAATACTCGTATGCGTATGTGAAATTCGGCTTTGACACATTTTGTATTTTTTTTTTTAGCGTTTGAATTGCGTGTGAAAATTTTTGTATATGCGTATGAAAATGTGTGAAAAAAACGTTTTCTTGGAAGAAAATCCTTTCGTTGCTTGTCGGCGTTTGCCGAAAAGCTCGCCAGAAAATTTGTGGCATCACTTGTCATGCCGTTTTTACATGACATCATTAAATTTGATACGTCCTGACAGCGCAATCGCAAACAAAAAATAATATTTTGAATGTTTAATATGTTTCCTGTTTGCGTCACCGAAACAATCTTTCTCCGAAAAAAAAAACACCGGAAACTCGTACTCGCAAAAGCGAACGAAGGAAAGCTTCTCAAATTTTTTAACATCAACCATTCCAATTCAATTATTGTAAAGTCAAGAATTGAATTATGTCACAAAAATTAAAGTCACCCTTCTGGTAATTGCATACCTTTTATGACGAGCACTCGAGAATGAGTGTTTTTGACAGACCGCGGTGACTAGATTACGGTGCGCGTGAAAAGGGATGTATTTGTCGACCCCATTCGGCTCAAATCAAATTTTAACAAGAAGACCTCTTCTGTTGAATTTCGACCGTTATTCGTATATAATAAATGTTCACTTTCGTTTTGGCGTCTTATATTTTTTCGACGGCGGCGACGGTGTATATTTTTCTTGCGAACGTCGTCGTTCTTTGTTTGTTACGACGTAATATTTGGAAAATATAGGAACAGAAACTATTTTTTGACGTTTGCAGAGCGAATGAAACGTATAGGCGGAGGAGGAAAATATTTATACGGGCGAGTGTATACGTAACGGAATGCTAAGAATGGGGAAGAAAAAATAGGAATAGGCTTTCGCGTAAGGGCGAAATTTCCACTCGAGGTATCACGTGAGAATCTACGTGCACCACAAGATTATTATTATGAATGGGGGGCTCTAAAGTAGCGGAAAATGGAGAAACGATACATTCCGAAAATATTTTAGCATGTCTACGTTCGATTTCATACAAGCGGTGCCCGGTGACCCGGAAACTATGGTGCACTAAAAATAGTTGCGGCAAAAATCGCAATTCGATCTCGTATGATTTTACTATATACAGCACAAAAAATAAATAACAAAGAAAATTTATCGAATCGTATAAATCCGGATGTGTTCGGTGGTTTATTACAATTCTACAATATTGCGCATTATTTGTCAAAACATAATTAAATCGGCGACAGTTTGTGTCGCTATATTTTAATAATGTCCGCAAGTTTGTTCACTCTGCAACGTATGTCAACATTCTTGTTAATTTCACGACACACCTTAGCATAATGAAAACTAGCGTAAAACTGAAAACGACGAAAAGAGCACCTGAGAAATTAGCTCACGTATAGCACACCATCTGAATACCTCCAGAAATCATTTTTTACACGTCACCCGTTCAATTCAGGGCATCATTCTTCGTTACGGATATTATCAGCGGATCCGGTCGATATAGTTTCGCCGGCTCGTATGAGCCCCATCGAAGTCCCACCTTTTTTCCCTCTCGTCTCTTTTTAAACGCGATAATTAATTTCAATCCGGGCACGCTGGAGTGCGCGCTGGTTTTTTCTTCCTTTACACCGTCAGTGGGCTAAACCTCCCGGTTTATTAAGATAAATGACGGTTCTCGTTTTGTGGTCTGCCTCTTTTACGCTACAGTTGGCCCACCCCGCACTACCCATATTCTACGTACTGCCTGTTTTATATGTATTTTTTTCCTCGCCATAGTCCGGAGGGCCGAATCGACTTAAGACCTCGCCGGCCAGGATCGGACCATTAAGTTCGAACTACGTACGACTCACGTGACTCGCAAACTCGCCCAAAATCAATGCCCAATTGAGTCGTTTCGTCCGAACTGACCACTATTCAACTGACGATGGGATAATCTAATAATTTCACTGCTTTATACTTAAAGTTTATTTTCTAATATTTTCTTATTTAAATTATATTTATTTTGCATTGTATATACTTATATAAGGTTGCACTAACTTTGATTTTAGCATAGTTAAATTGCTATGGTATTTAGGTGAAGTGTTTACGTATTTATACGTGAGTGCGTCATTATCGTTTAATGCATTTTAATTAAAGTTCATCGCAACAGGGCTAGACTTTGTCCGTGTTTACCATACAACTAACACATAATTCGGTAGCTAGCGCTCACCACCCTGGAACAAGTAAGTAATTGAACAACTAAACATAAACTTCTCATGTGGGTCTTTAGGCCCAAACGGGTTAATTATAAATAAATAAACAGCAAACGAAACGAAAAGCAACATTCACCCAACCTTTGTTTGATATAATATCCGCGAGCGGGCGCATTAAACTTGGCCACCGCGGTTCAAAAAACATTTACATTAATTCACATCGCTGGTCGTGTTCACCTATTTCTGAAACGAGTTCCATTTTAATATCAAATTATACGGAATACAGGCAATTTATGGGAATGGGTTTTTTTCAAAAATTAACGCTTTATTAATTAATATAAAATTTCGTGCGGGCGTATTATTGCGCTACAATCAACGTGTTTTAGCGCTCATTTCAAATTCCGTGCATTTCGGATATTACTGCGGATATATCGTGCGCTGTTAACAAAAACTGTTTCGGAATAAAATTTTCTGAGTATGCAAATATGATTAAAAAATATTCCTGTTTATATTTCAAATGTTGGCGTTTAATGAAAATCAATCCGAAAATTTTTCTCAGCTCATTCAACCGTCGAGAAATTGCACTTGGCTTTGTGAAGTTCGTCTTCAAAAGGCTTCAACTCACGTTGCTTCAAATATTTCTTAATGAAAAATTTAGTTTGAAACAATCTTGGAAACTTTTATTTATTTATGATTCGCGGTGCATTTTACCTTTGAACAATTTGAAGGCATTTAAACTACGAATGGGTTTTTTCATGTTTTCAATTCGTTTACAAATTTTTTATTCATAAGAACGAACTACTTCATCAACTTTCTTTTCATGAAAACTTAATATTTTAACAGTTTGCATTTGTGAAATTAAATTCAAATATGATTCAGTTTTTTCCAAGAAATTTAATTTAATAAAAAATACCTTTTTAAATCATCTGAAAAAGAACTAAATGAATGTGAATGTGAATGTGAATGAATGGAAAATGTTTAACTAAAAAAAAATTACAATTCAAGTATTGAAATTCTCTTAAACTAAAATAAATATTAATGATCAAATATATTTCATTCAGCTTTGGATGATTTCACTTTATTCGTTTAAATAATATTTAAATTAAAAATCAAAATCTCAATTTTTATTTTTGTCAAGTTTTATTTCCTCCACGCTTTATTCAAGATAATTTACCTTTATAAAATAAACAAAGTGCTTGCAAAATTTAATTCAATTATTTTTCTACTTAGCTTTTCACTTTAAATGTAAAAGTTATTTAGTAATTCATTCTGCATATTCTTTTTATATAATACCAGAATAAAAATTGGATACTATATAGATTAATATCGCTCACTTATGATCTCGCAACTATGTGTATTTATTTGCTTTCAACATTCCTCGCCTTATACAGAAAACGGAGACCTTTCACGTTGTTGTTTCAAGCTGCATTAGATAAACGCGAAAGATTGCATATCTCCCAATCTCGACACGACAATAGAGCGAAGTGCAAGCATCGACAAATATGCATTTCGAACATTCAGACACGTTCAGCTATCTAATCCGCAGCGGAACGGCCTTTCGGCGCGAATATTTCAGCTTTCAGGAATGTTTCAGCCAACAATGCCGGCAAACAAAGGCCGAAATCGTAACGCGGCGATAACGTCCGCGAATATCGAATTGGCGAATTGGCACAGCTCTGCGAGGTCACATGTGCGATAAGGTCGCGGAAATTCCGCGGATAAGGCTTCGCAGGTAGTTATCCATATCCTGGCTGGAGGAATGCGACGATCGCGATTCTTACAATGACGGCAGGATTCCGAAGGCCGGAACTATTCGGTTCGAAAATTTCGCGCGCTCGTATTCCGCGCTCCAATATCGAAACTTTAATATCGTGTTTGATTGAAATTCCGCTTAAAAGTGTATCCTCGCGGGGAATTCGTGTCTTTGTGTTTTTAAATGTATAGTTTGTGTGTTGAATTATTGGATTCTGGAGAGTATAACTTTGATCGAAGATGTGCTCTTGTATGAAAATGTCTTCGGTGTAAATTTTTTGAGATACATTCTTGCGTTTGATTACATGCAAGATTCCAATTTTTGGTGTATTTTTTTTTTTAAATATTCTTGGGACATGTATAATTGTTTCGATATGAAACGCACTTTTGATACAATTGGAACGTGGAAAAAGGAAAGAATCAACTTATCTCGACTGGATAAGCTTTCAATTTTCTCGAAAGGGGAAATTCCCGTCGCTTCGACAAAGGACATTTTTTCCCGTCTATTTCTGGGCGGTGAGTGTTTCTTTCCGTCGATTACTCATAAATTTTTTCGCGCTCGAGACGAGGCCGGCGCGCCCTTAACGATATTAATGAAATCGAGATTGTATTTTTATTAAGGGCCTGCAATTTATTACAAAAGATAAACTCTCGCGCGCAGAAAACCTCTTTGTGAATGAGTGGGGCCCGCCGAAAGAATAATTTCGCGTACTTTGGACTTCCGAAACATATTTTTCGCAGGTCTTTGTTGCGGCGCGCGCGTTTTTAAAAAGAAATCTCCGCGCGGCGGGGATTTATTTATGCGGCGAAAAAATTAATGTCCTTTGTAGTTTTCTCGAGCACAATAGCATCTGGTGCCAGTTGTAAAAATTTTCTTCTTTTTTCCCCCTTCGTGGCCTCCTCTTTTGCCGGTGGCCAACTTTTGCGCGAACGCACGCGTCTCGGGTGCTATATTGTTCGCGCGGGCCAAATATTATATGGGACGCCGGTGTCGCTCCACATGCAAATTTATTTCGCATGTAAATTTAGGCAAATCAAATACGGCTTAACCCCAAAGACGTTATGATGATTTTCTCAGAAATTTCGCACCGGAAAAAAGGCGGTTTTGGCCGACCTGTGTTGTCTAACTTCTAATCAGTTTTGCATGAAAATAGATGATTATTCAAAGTATATTCAACCCATCTCGGAAGAAAATTTTCCCTTTGTGCGCTCACTTTGTGTAGAGGTGGATTTCTGAAACGATGTTTGTGAATTTTTTTCAAATATATGTTTTTAAGTTAAGCTGATAAAAAATATTCACCAACCTATACGTCAATTTTCATTTTGGAAAAAGTAAATCTAATTATATGTAAAAACATATCGTATCAAAAGATTTACCAAAAAAGTTGTCGAAACCACCAACCTACAGGGACTTCCCTCAACATCTCGCCATTCCAATTTACTCCTGGTTGTATGCGAATATAAACTTTCACACAAACCAAAAATATAAAACCGATTCCATTTATAAATTCATGTGAATTCCTATAGTTTCTAAAATATATATAATATTTATTTTATATTTTTTTTTGTATCATATGGAATAATTCATCTGTAACGTGTTTTTGTGGATATACTTTTAGACCACTTATTTTAATGTTCAATTTGTGCCCACCTTGTGAAAAGAGGTTAAGGATGCGATAAAAAGATCTTGCTCCCCTTTTTTCGCGCTCTCCTGAGTTTATCACCTAAGTAAAACCTAACGATGCCCTAATGGAGTTAATAGAGTAGAGCTTTCTTTCGTTTGTTATTTCTCCCATACACTTCATTATTTTCTCCGTAATCTTGGCGTTAACGGGTACGTGCGCTTTTATTTGAACGCAGCAAATCTCCGTGCGAACATCCAATGTCCGGAGAAAATAAGATTTTCATCTTCGAACCTATATCGACGTTTCTCGCGATTTATTGCAGATATTTTCTGGGAAATAGTCTTGCTGAAACTTTTTTACGATTCGATTCGGTTCTAAGAATCGAGAACCATTTAATAAAAAATATAGATATTCTTTTCGCGTTTAAAAATCGTGAAATGGTTTGTTTGTGTCGTTTAAAAAGGAAAATATTTAAGGCTATAGAATGCAAAAGCTTTAATCTTTGCCCTAGGCCTATCCAGTTCATAGCCGTATCCTCCAGCTATGAATATTTTAATGCCCCGGGGACACTTTCCAGAGAAAGCCAAATGTGTAGAAGCTAACATCGCCCAGTATCATCATGAAAAGGTCGTGATAGATGCTGCAGGATATGTTTAAAAAAAAGTGTAAACACTCGTCGTTTTTCAGAGATTTGTCCTGAAACGGGTATAAAAATTTCAAAATGTTACCCCTTTACAACTTCTACGCCTAGACGTTATTTTAACAACACCACGTCTATCAAAGTTTGAATACTTAATGATGCCGACTGCGTTTATAATCGCGTGTGAAATTTCGAAACTTTATCTACAATTGTTATTTTAAGTTATAAATAAATCTTAACTCTGAAATAAATGACGCGTTCATTTGTCTAACTTTTCAATATAAATGTTTTTAATTAGTAAAGTTAGATTTGTACGAATTTTTCATTTTAGCGAACGCTTAATCAAAACTTTCAATTTGTCGCGAACTTTATAGGGCAGGCATAGAGTTATTGGTTTTTCGGCAATACTTTTTTTTCAAAGTTGAACGTTCGATGACATTTTTAATTAATATTAAACTTTATTTTCATTTATTATATAAAAACTAGACGGTGGTGACTTTGTCAGAACGTCAAAATAGATTAGACTGAGTAAATTTACAAACTTCCATTGCATTTTGTTAATCTCAGACACGGTACTGCAGACAGATCGAGAAATCGCGCTCGACCATCATGCCAATATAACGAATCTGAAATCTCTTGACATTTTGTCTTTTCATTGCGACTCCCTTGATATTTCTCTAACAGGATAGTTGCAAGACAGGATTTGGTCCTTTCAAACGAGTAAATGCGTAAACACTAAGTTAACTGCTATATTACGGCTATAAACTAATTTGACGAACATAAGTACGTGTACACAACTCTATATTACACATTCATCTTAGTGGCTGCAAACTATCCAATTTAAATTAACAACTCATTCGGCACAAAGTTTATTTCTGTGTGGAATTCAACTATTTTATTCGCTAATTACTTTCCACTTTGTCTCTTCACACAATGAGGGAGTTGTTGTTGTACGTTTGACACCGCATTCTCAAGGATTATTATCAAAGTCACAACCACTCCATCAATATATAAATAACACATATAAATTTGATTGGAATATTTCTGAATACAATTTACATTTACACACGAAATTTCTTCAATGTCGAATTCTAATTTTATGAACTCGATTGTATGTTCATGAGTACCTACAAATGTGATTTTCATTGAATCTGATAATTACACTTAAACGATTCTTTTACTGTAAAGAAATGAGTTATTGAGACTTTCTTCAATGTTTTATTATAAGCCATCGCTTGATGTAATTATAACATATGCATTATTAATTTTCAACTCGATTTTTACGCATAACCCATTCTAATTAAAATTTGTAGCATTCTGACAGATTTTAATCGAAATTGCAACGTATAAAAATCCCATATTCGAAAAATGCACCAATAATAATCCACCGAAAATATTCAAACCATCCCTTCCCATTTTCGCGGAATGCGAACGAAATTGCACGTCCGCACAAACACAGTGCATACTTTCAGAAGCCACAGCCATTGCATGGCCGCACAACAACTGCAAACACAGAAACGGAGACGTGCAGGCTTTATTACTAGCGGAATTAGATGTTTGTTTCGAGATTGGGAAAAAATGAGACGTCTGACATATATGCGGCCTTTTTGTTTCTCGCCGCGGACGCCGAGCAATATTCTACGTGACCCGACGTACGGCGATTTTCAGACCGGCATAAATCACGGGTCAGGACGCCGCGGTCCCAAATTAATTGAATTCCAAAATCAATTATTGGAAAAATCGCCGGTACATTATTGAGAGCGGGCGTTGCGAGCGGAATTCGTACGGCGTCCGGCTTAATTGCAAGTCAATAACAAAGCTTTCAATTTGTGCCGCGCACTACGTTTTCCGCGGAAGATGATACGGTATAGGTACGATTTTTATGTTCAGGTTTTTTTTTTAAAAGTTGTACGGTATTCAATGTTGTACAATTGTAATGATTATCGATTCAGATTTCCACATTAAGAAACACAATTTTTTTTATATTATTGATTGAAAATCTTTTCAATTCTCTTCCATTTTATTCATTTTGAAAAATATATTCAACACATCTTTTCGACTTCATCTCGAACTTTCTTGTTTACTTGACTGTCAATATGAAAAAAAATCTGAAAAATTATAAATTAATCATTAAACAACTCAAAGTATAGTTTTTCAACAAAAGCGTCGAAGCACACAGAAAAAGTCATATACAACGCAAGCCGCATTTCCGAAAAGCGTCGCATTCCACACGTCGCGATTCAGTCATTTCCGCGATGCGACCGAAAATTTTACAAGCGGCATAAAAGGACTACGTGCAAAAGTTGCCCGAGTGCGTTTAGTTTACGAGTCCTTAAGATGTGTCCTCTTCCAGCCCGCGGCGGAGGCTGTGCCGGAGGGCCGTCGGACAACATCTGTCGCGACATATAAATTACATTCATCTTTACGACGTGTTTATGCGAAGGTGAGGCCGTCGCTTTTATCGCTAACCACTTGTTTGAATTATACCGCGGCCCCGAAGAAAAATAAAACGTGAGGGACGAGCGGTTTTTCAGCAGCGCGATCACGTCCCGCTGGAATACCGACGCATACGAATTGGCCGATTCGAATCGACGCACTGGCTAAGTATGTCTTATCTGTATGTGAGTATAAGTATATTTTCGCGATGTATGGTTTTTTGAGTTTAGAGTGAAATATTCAAAAATTTTCAATTCGTAATTTTATTGAATTTAAATATTGTAATAACACTCTATGATCATTGATTTAATATTATAGTTCAAATTATTTCCACATAGATGGCGTCGTAATAAAATAATATAATAAAATGCGCATTTTTAACAGTTTGATTTATTAAAACAATCATGGTTATTTTTAAAATTAATCAATTATGGAAACACGAATAAATTTAGTATTAGAGCTTTCGAGAACAAGAATGTCGCGCGAGAAATTCGCGTGTGCGTGTTTCGTTTGCTATTTGCGTAGGTTTAATTATTATAAATTTTGCGGTTAATTTTCATAAGGCTTATCGCATATTTGTATGATTTACATCCTCCGTTTATGTTCGAATAACATATCTCGCGTTTCCCATTAAGCGACGCCACTGTCGAACGTGACCAGAATAAAGATCACATTATTCAAATGATTGACGCTAATTAAAGAAGAATGGTTTTCCCAAGCACAATGAGTAAGATAACAGTGATGCATTTTCCAGAAAATATTTTTTTTAGTTGAATTTCTGAAAACAATTCAATTATATTTTTTCAGAATGCGTCACCTTGCATCTTATAAGCCTCATAATTTATACTTAATTATTTATAAGGTCACAAGTTGTCAAAAAAGTAAAAGGTAAATCGAAACTCAATTGAAAAAAAACTAATAATCCTTGACCTAAGCCCATAAATGAATGATGTCTCAAAATGAATTATTAAATACATTTGAAAAAACCATATTTTAAAATATTTGTATATTGCATCTACTAATCATATTATTTTTATTGCAAATATAAAACAATTTTTTTTTTGCTGAAACTATATACACTAACATTTCCGAATGGTCAGTTCGCATCTACTGAAAAAACTCAAGACAACATCGTTACTATAATCCTATTTGTATGCAAATCAAAATGTGCAATATATTCACGCATGTCCGAACACAATAATTACTCTTTGGTTAGCAAATTTTCCAAAATTGGCTATCTGGAGAGCATCAAACAGCCATCATCTTTGATCGGACGGACAGACGAAAGGTTCTTGCACCTCGAGAGGTCACCGCAGAGATGAAACTGCCTTTATGACGACATGAATTATGCAGCAGAAAGGTCTGAGACCTCGCCAGGTGTGACGTGACGACTTTTTTATGACGGCTAATGTACGCGGGGTGGGCGGCATTTTGTGGGCGGCGGGCCCCTACAAAGAAAATGTAAAATATGTAATGAATGCAGACACACGGACTCTCCCTCGTCTTTTCGTTTTTTCAGAATTTCAGGACAGCAAGTCCGAGGCCTATCTGAGTTTTGAACGAGTGGTTAATAATGCGGGGAGGACACGACCGCGGCCGCTGAATTCCTTTTTGGAATGCGCGTTTATGAATTTTTTTTTTATTCGTTTCGATTAAATTTTTGGTGTGTTTGTTGATGCAGAGGTGGGTTTTCGGGGAAAGATTGTATTCCAAATGATCATTGGTAGTTGAAGTTGAGTAAATATATTTTGGAGGGTTATGAGTTATCTTGAAAGTTTCAGGGCGAAATTTTGATGTACGGTTTGTTTGAGAATCGTTTATCAAGTATACTTGTTAGTTATCAAAAATTTATTTATTAATTCACTGAAATTTCACAAATTTTTGAAAATAGTTTTGAAGTTTGCTTTTTAAATTTTTTGTTATCGAAACGTTCCACATATGTTTTCAGAACGTATCTAATAAATAATGTTTTCAAATAATTCTATAACAATCTTTGATGCCAAATATATGGTATCAAATATTATATTACATAAATGTAATTTTTGTAAATGTTAATCTTTTTAAATTTCTTTGATCTCTATAACATCATGGAATTCCACTACTAACTGAAATATTCATGTTGATTACAAATTTATAAAGCAATCAAAATTTTTAGACGTCCTTCACAAGCACGAAGTATCGTGTCTGCGGTTATAAATACATTGCAATTTTACGACTCTCAATTGAGAAATTACTTTTTACGATTTTAATATTTCATTCTACGTATTTATAATGCGAAATTTGAACACCAAAAACACCTATGAACGAAATTTCCATGAAATAATCAAACCGATCAAGCGTAAATATGAAAAGCGTACTTTTATCTATAGCCACATTATTATAAGTGTAAGAATTTATCAAGTATTGAAAACTTACTTTACTCAATTTGAGATTTCTTAAGTGTTATATCGAATAAGCTCAAATCTCAATAAGGTAGATAAAATCAATAACGACCTTTTTCATCCATTACGGCAAGGTCGTTCCGTTTACGGCATGACGTCTTATCTACACCGTCAACAGTAAATTCTGAAACAACACAGAAACGTTCCATCTGAAAATCTCAACCACCTTTAAAAAAGCTGAAAACGAAAAAACCAACAGAATGGAACATGTTTGTACACGTGGGACAGTCGTTTGATTCGATGTCGTGTACCCGCTGTCTGCGCTCGACCTTCCGAAACGAACAATCGACACGACGCACATAAATATGGAAAGGTTTAAACTAGATCCGATTCCAGATACTAGGTAAAGGTATATACTAATATAGTGGACGCTGTCGGGTGTTTTCAAGGGTTTTTCGATCCGGTTAATTTAAAGAACGCACCCTTTTCGACGTTTACCGCAGGGTATCGGTTCGACAACGTATAGGTACTTGCTAACACCGTGAATTCCGATTTCCCATTTTGTCGTTGCTTGGGTTCTTGAATAAATATCGATTTTTTCGATATTTTATCGATTTTGTGATTGTATAAAGGTCGTTGTTTGTTCAATATAGAAATTGTAAAAGACTTTGATCCTTTTATGCATTTTGTATTGTGTTTCACGAAAATTCGTGTCGCGTGTTTTCGTCGTTGGTATTTTTGGAAAATCGACTATATCTATAATAGTCAAAATATCATATTATATTTCTGATAGTAATATTATTCGGAGAATATTCAATTTTTTCATGAATTTATGCGAAAATTGAATATTATTCGTAATTTTTTTTCTTATCCATTAAATTTCCATTTGAATTATGTTTTTTCAGTTTCGCAAATCAAAAATCAACCAACCAGCTAATTCGTTATTTTTTTCACGAATCAAATTAGAAAGGAAATACATTGTTTTATACAACTTATTCAACTAGCTTTTTATATAATACGAATGCCTGATTAAATTATAAAAGATTCGCTAGCACCACATTATCGTAACACGCAAACATCGTTTTCCATTCACACCGTACAATACCATTCACGCGCTTTATTATACACACGTTAAAACACAAGATTTTTACGATTGGCGAAAAAACGAACACCACCTACTTCCACACCCAGTTCAGGATCTACGAGTGTTAAGGACAGGGGGGGGGGGCTTAAGTAACCGTATGCTTATTTATTCAAAGGGCTCGCTTTTGAGCCTGGGTCTTTCGGTTCTTCGGGCCCTGCACGCCTCTACCCTCACTCCTGCAAAACCTTCTGGTAGCGAACGTGAGTCGTAGGACGAGAGTATCTCCTGCCCAATTTATTCATCGGTCCCGCGTATTTTCCGAGAGGTTCGAATATAAATTTTTATGGCATCGAAACTGTGCGAATGGATGATAAACAGTCTGAGGAGGTGCTCGTTCTTTCGCCCCACTCCTGTGGGAACTCGAAAACAGTTGTTAGCGTGGAATTTTCACTTGCCGAATCTTGGTGTAGATACATACTTATTATATTGTACGTGTCTTCTTTCCACCCACTTTTACGTATGGTTATTGTGTGTGGATAAAATTCCGCAGCGCAGGCGTTGTTTTCAAAGGTAATTATGGTGATATTGTATTCTATGTCATGTTCGAAGTTTCGCAGAAGTTATAAAATATTTTCAGTATACATTAAAACTTTTCGAATAAAATGCGATACAAAATAATAGAAAATTTGATAGAATGGAATATTCAATGCACGCAAACTATCACCTCAAATCGACGTGAAGACGTGAATTTTTAAAATTTTAGATTTTATCTTAAATAATTTATTTTTAACGTAATTTCACCAAATATTCAAAGAGTATGGATTACTTCATTTTTTCAATGAAATATTTTTAATATTCAAATGCGTGGAATCAAACGAAATTGAAAAACAACATTGCATAAATATGTGATAATCAAATACAAATATTACCTAAAAAAAATTGCGAAACGTGCTTACTACATACCAACGAATTATTGAATACATAATTAGTTGAATATACATACATGCATGAAATTCGCTAACAGCCGTATAATAGAAAGTTTCTATATATCTGATATTTAATCAAACGTAGAAACGAAAGATTTCAAAAGTAAAATAGAATCTTATATCTGCGATGAAAACTTTCACAATGGACCGCTCACATAGTGGAACATCCACCGTGCATAATTTCCCCTTTCATAAGGAGACAGTCTAACGTCGGAATGTTAGAATTCATCCAGAGATATGATAGCCATTCGCGTACAATAGGAACTATAACGCCCGACTTATATCTCAAATACACGTTTTCTTATTGCGTACGCATACATGTATCCATAATTCGCAAATCGGGAGCACTTCACGTCGATTTTTCCGTCTGCGTTCAACGAAATATTAAATTATACCTCCCGGCTTATCGTCGTAAGCAGATTGCGAACATATTATTCAATCAGCGTGGAATCCGAGCCAAGTTAATTAATCGGCTTTTTGCAAAGTAGCTGCTCTCGCTGAAGCAATTACGTGACGTTACTTACACACCGCTTTATAGTTCGAGAGGTCGTCGATCGAAATTCGAAAATATTTTCGCGGCAAAGTTCCCAACCCCGGAGCCATTGTAATAAAGCCTGTCTTAAGAAGTTTCAGCCTTCCGGCCGGAGCTGCCATTGTGCCGGCAACTCCCGGTCGGCCAGGAGTCGACAACTTTTACAGGGGTCGACAAAGCGTTTTCGGACAAACAAAAGCCTCCGTGTGTACACGAGTGTCGCGCTCACCGCCAAGTTATTTTCATGTATCGCGGAGCACACTTTGTGCTCAGGTGATTTATTGCAGCCGCGGTCTTGCAGCCGCGAGATACGAAAATGCAATTGAAAATATTTCATGGCGTTTTCGCAACATAATCCCTGCGAGGTCTCTGTGTGTTTTGTGTAGTTAGTTCGTATGTGTGTATGTATGGTGGAAGTAGTATTCAGAAGTGAGAAAAGTCGGAAAGCGAGGGCGGGTCTTCCCTTTAAAGACATCAGTCAATCTGCTCCGTTAGAGAATCCCGGCTATAGTGACAGGCACTGTTCTCGGTTTTTCCCTCTAAGCTTTTGCCGTTGCCCCCTGCAAAAATGTTAGATAAAATAGACATCTTAGGATTCCCTTTTAAAGAATTATATCCAGATTTGCGCAAATTTACGTACACTTCAATAAAATTTATTACAAGAGGGGCGTGAATTATTCGAATGCGATCATAATAAAATGGAAAGTTTCATCAAAATACGAGCATGCATCGTATTTTACATATTTTTTCACATATTCATCCCGTACATATTTTTTTCGAGATTTATTACTAAACTATACAAATTTTCAACCGCGACAGTACCAAAACAATAATTCAAATCAAATTTTCACACCATCCTAAAAAGTTCTCGCGATATTCTCCAAAAAAAAAAAAAAAACTGAAAACACACAATTTTCCAGCCAGACATAAATCGACAAATTCCACCCATAAACAAAGCGACACCAAAAACACAACGACGCGCTTAGATAAGCCCAGATTACCGAACCGTCAAACGAGCCAGCCACAACCACAAAGTCACGTACGTGGGAAACACACACGCCGCCGAAACGTGCGAAGTTTACGCGACGATCATTGCACATGCACTTGCGCATCCACGTGCGAACTGCGTCCATTCTCGTTTCGGTCAGATACCACCTGAGCTGCCGAATAATTGGCGGGGGTCAGAGCACGTGTCCCGGGCCCGGTGCTATCCCGGGCCTGGCATTATCCCGGGCCTGGTATTATCCCGGGCCCGGTGCTCCGTCTTGTCCGTGGCAGCCTGCGAAGGCTCAGCCAGACGGATGGCTCGTTGGCGAGGGGATGTGGTCGTCGGCAGGAAGTCACGCGTTTCGGTGGGATTTTATCTGGTGGTTGTGAGTTTTGCACGTAATTTAGCGTTCGCGCCTACCGACGAGATACCGGCTTCAGGATGTTGGCGCGCGTCCGGCTTTTATCGGGGCGTTTCAGCGGTTGTGCTTTTTCGTGTTTTGTGCGTTCCATCGGACTTGGTTGTTAGTTGGTGTTCTGAGTTGATTATCAAAATCAAAGATGGTTTTGTAAGCAATTCTTACACCTAGTCCGATTGAACACATAAAATACGAAAATGCACAAACATCGTTGTCCGAATCAAAAATATTTTTGAAGTAATGTTTGATTTTCGTAAGTGGGCTATTTTGTGCAAATGTTGAATTTCTTAATCGAAGATTTATCGTTTTGCATATTTTTACGATAAAAATATTTGGAGCATGGTTAAAAAAGAAAGTAAATTTTTAATTAAATTTATAGACCGATTCAACATCATTATGTGTAACTTATATAGTGTCATCTAAAAACTAGTTTTAATATGCTTAGATTTTTTATAGTTTATTTATATAATACATATTATACAATAAAAAAAAGCAGGCATGTAGTGAAATTAACCTACGCAAAATAATTTCGGAACAATAATATAAATTATTTTATATATTCAATCGTGGACTTAATTAAATATTACAAAACAAAAAGATACTCATTTTATTGCACTTTCTAAAAATAGTTGTACGTGAATTAATTTCTAATACAAAATGAAATAATCTTACACAAACATAAAAATCTAGACCGCACCAAATATAATACATCTCAATATGTTGTTCAGTTGAACGAACTTGCAAATTTGCATGTACCAAAACGGCGCCGAATACGATAAGTTTTATTTACGATCAGTCACTGTCAATTCAGTTTGAAAACTGTTGAACTTTCGACGTGATAAACGTCTCTACTACGATGCATCAACCTCGTAGTTCGTTACATCGGTCTATTTGAGGATTTAATTTATGTTTCTGAAAATTCGATTTTGAGTACAAAAGAGAATTCCAAAATGTTGTCAAAACACAAATATTCGCGAGATAAAAATACTGTCAGAGTGTGGTGCGGTTATAGTTTCGTACACGTCGCCTATCATTGACAGTTATGCAGAAACCGTGAAAATTTTATTGGTTCTCTGTCCGTGCAAACTCTGGCTGGAAATGGAAATTCACATTTCTATCTTGCGGTCATGCGGGCTCTTTGAAAACTTCATATAATACATAAAATATTATATTTGACGTTATGAACATAGTCAATATGAAGCTCGCACCATATTCTCGAATTTTTCACGTATGATATTTCCTTTTTTAACATGTCGACCTGCTTATAATACGTACTTATGATTCTCAAGCTGTATGGTGAAATATATCAAAATATTTCTTGATTTTTATGCAGAAAGGGTTGATACCTAGAGCTTCACCGTTCGATAAACCCCGGTAGTACCCTGCAAAAAGTAACCTATTTACATACCGTCCTTGACTTGGCCTTATAAAAATATTCTATACGTTACCTTTCGCGTACGTCCCGGTAAAATATAAAAGTATTTTTTACCAAACCATTTTTCATGAGTTTGAATATTTCACATTAAAAGTATATTACGATGCAATGTGTTTGAATTTTTTTTTAAATTTAACCGTAGCTATGTAATATTTTCAACATATCTATCTCAATACAAATGTGTGCTATGGAAAAAAGAATTCTCGCAGTACATGATATTGGTTGTGCAGTGAGGTGAAGGATCCAGCAACTTCCATATTTACGGCCTCCATGAAATAGAACATAAAATATATATACGTAGCAAAAGGTTAGGTCAATATATGCGATACGCCGAAAGAGATTTCGAAAATAAAATTATTCCATCGAAAGAAATTCCAGGAAAAAAATTAATCAAACGGATTCATATTATTCAATATATAAAATGTATTCATACAAAATCGCAATTGAAATAATATCTTTCGTCTCAACTTAAAGCGATGAAATTTTTTTCTCACACAATTTTTTTTATTTATTTTTTATTTTAATTGATTAGTTTATTTTATAACGCCACAAATACGGCGTTACAGGGATCACAGAAGTGGAAATTTTGATACGCAAACACTGTATAGAGAGGACATTGTCGAAGCATAAGAACACCAATGCTAGGAGGCATAAAATTCTATGCTTTTTGATGCATAGAAATAGGGTATTCAATATAAAGATATCGAAACGTAATAAAAGCAGCATCCCGAAAGAGGTCCTTTGTCAGAAGAGGGGACGGGTATACGTAGCGCTGCGCCTGAGACTTTTTATATTGAACACAGGGTAAATATTGAATACGAATTGACTGACTAAAAAATGATCTAAATATATTTGAGTTCTCGCCGCTTTTACGTATTCTATGATCTTGAAAAAAATCTGTTTATACGTTTATATTTTATAAATAATCTTATTTACACTGAGCTTGGAATAAATTCAGAATGGCTCCAACTTGTATTGGAAATCGATGTGTCATTTTTGATTTCGTCGCAACACAGAGGCGAAACTTTAAGTTAACGGAACAAGAGTTTTCCAGCAAGCTTTCCGCGTATGAAAAACGTGCTTCTAAATTCTTCAAAGCGACAGTCGTTTGGATACAACTGAAAAAGCTTAGGTTCACTGCTGTTGTCGGCAAGTTTTCAAGTTTTGTCGCTTTTTAAAGTAACAACGGCAAATGTGTTTGTCGCGTAAAAGCGTCACGATAAACACACACACAAGAAAAATCCCTTTATATAATAAAGAAACGTATTGAGTGCGTTCTCTGTCTTTTTTCTCTATATGTATTTACCGAAGCGTTTTCGATAAGTGCGGAATAAATTTAAGTAAACGATGATGTCTTTGCAGATTTGTGTCGTTGATGTCCCCAGGCATCGGCGATCAAAAGTTATCAACGATAGGCGTGCCCGAACTTAACTTATTGTTGTCCCCGAGGAGGAACCTACTTTTATGGTTTTTCACCTTATCCATTTTTTTATAGCTTTGCCGAAAAAAAACTTACGTCCACTTTATCGGCCTCCTTGGAAAATTTCACACCCCCAGCGATTTTCCCCCAAATATCAGTTCTAGTAATAACGATACATAAATCACACGAATACACGATCGCACAAAAGTGAACGTGAACATTGTCGTTCGTGCGTTCTAATTTTTTTCCCAACTTACATTGAAAATAATGAATAGTTCAACGAACAATGTCACTTTCGATGACACGTAATTCACAATCATTATACTGCTGTTTAATTAAAACGTTTTCCTCCCAGAAGTGTTGGAGTTGGCGTGTGTGCTCTTGAGCGCACGGCACTTGCAATGAATAATTATCGAATATTAATATGCAACTACAAGTCACGGTTTCATTAAACTCTCAAACCGGTTACTGGGAACTTTCCCATATGGGTGTTCTCACACATAATATTTATAAAGCGACGTGTAATCACGACATTGTAAAAATTCTATGGCATACGACACGTACACAGGTTATTTTAAAATATACCGGACCTTGTAGATAGACAACCATTTTCATGTAATTTCGAATGATTATTTTCGAAATGTATCATAGATGAAACTATACTCAAAGTATTTTAAACATTTATTCGTCGCGAAACGTTCATATGTATTGGGAGATTACACGAAAGCGAGCTTCGGATGCAACCAGAGTGCACCGTTTGTGACATTAATGCAAGTTGTCCGGTGGCGACTAAGTGCAGAAATCGTCGATATCCGTTCGGTAATAGGGTGGAGTTCACCCAGAGGATGTTACATATATACACGTAAGCCCTGCATAGATTTTCTAGCAATTCTAAAATGATAAATGTAATTCTTTAACTAAAAATTAATATTCTTGAGTGCATCCGACGACCGTGCGCGCACATGCATTCATTTCCGTTGAATAATTGAACGCAACCGGAAAATTTGCAAGACTTTCGTTTTCTTTATTCATTTGCTGTTCATTCTACGTTTCGAAAAATAGCAAAAACGGAAATTCATAGTTCTGAATCTGAGATAGTTACGATACGGTTCAATAAGTGCAAATTTGCTATAACGACACCGCAAGATCATAATCGAAAACGACTACAATGCACATTGTTTCCCAACCAAAAACTAGTTTTATATTAATAAAAACAGAGCGTATGATTCTTACGTGTCATTTTTTAATATACGATTCATAATGTGATTACGCATATGCTGCACAATAAATTGCATAATTCAATTGTTAATCTCACAGAGAAGACATTATTTTTATACGTTATAACGCAATTTCGATTATAATCAATACGGAAAAAACCATGACACGATTCGAGCACATTCACGTCTAATTTCACTCGTTATTCAAAAGCAAACAATATACGCACAATTCTTATATAAAATCGATTTCAATACGAATCGATAAAACTCACGCAACGCACATTCCACGAACAAATAACGCGGACACAAAAAATCTCCAGATTCTATCTGTTCCGCTTTTTAGGCACATACACCACAACCTCAAATGCGCATCGCTCCAATTTTCCGCGATTTACTATAGCGTGCATTTGCGGCCCGCTCCGGTGCATTTGCCTATGTACAGTGCACAATTCGTACGTGCATTTGTGCATTTCCTTCTGCGATTAACGACCGATTCGGGCTCATTGTGGACCGTGGGCTAATTGACGCGGTCTAAATGGCGCTCTATGCCCGGCCAGTAAAGTTGGACCAGTCTAGTTCGACCCTGGGCTGTGGAGTTCGGCCCTGGCTTCCTTTATGGGGTATAGGCTTCGAAGAAGTTCGCGTTTCCGGCCCGGAAGAGGCTTCTCTGTGGTGCGGATCGATCGTCAATTATGATGGGGATGATTCGTATGTTTGAGAGGGTGTGTCGCTTGATGTTGGATTTATCGATGTGTTTTAAACGAGGGAAATATATCTGATTGGAATCGGCATAGGTTTTGTAAGGTTTTTTTAGGTTTAATGTACGGCCTTGTAACGAAATTTTTATAAAAACTACACTGAAGGTCGACACATTTACACGTAGGTCTTTTTGTAAAGATTCAATTTACAGAAATGTGTATCGACTAAAAAACATTACAACTAAAAAAAACAAAGATCACGAAGAGGAAAAAAACTAATTTGAAAATAAAAAATATTTTAAACTAAATATTTTTATTTAAGAATCGGGGAATATTCGAAATGTTAAAATAAGTTCTTTATATTCAAAACCCCTTTTTGTTCAGTTTCTATGTCGTGCATATAAATTAGTCATTGCATTTTTTACGTTTTCGAATCTTTTGTGCAAATTTTTTTCATATTGATTTGGAAATAATTTTAGCCGTGTTATGCTTGAATTCCGTCTAGAATCGATATTATTAAGTGTCTCGTTCATCCGCTAGAAAAACGTTTAAATTTGTAGTTGAAAAGAAGTACACTGTTTTCAAATTATCATGCTTAAATTTGTTAATAAAATATGTATGTATTACCAGTTTGAAATAAAATTTTGAATTATAATAAATAAAAATGTTCAATTAAAAAAAATAATCGAAAAAGTATGTTTAAATAGACTGTATGGTATGTGTATGAATAATATTTATATGATATATTAAAAACAATCTATTCCAAAAAAAATTATAATATAAATTCATTATATTTTCACTACAAAAAATTATTATTCATTTCAAAGAGATCATTAGCAATAAATTTTGAGCCTGAAAGCCTGAAAAAAAGTGAATAATTTAAATATTTTTTTTTTAATAATCAAAAACTAATACTTTAATTTTATAAAAACAATATACAGTCTACAATATGAATAAAAAAAACTGAAAGAAAAACACAATTTAATCATAATGTAATAATCTAAGAAAACTAAAAGAAATATGTATTACGATATCACTTGAAAAAGTAATTAACATCACAATTAATATGACGTTACAAAAAAGGGCCATTATCTTATACAAATATTTACTTTCGTTCCAGCACCATCGAATTAACGACACGATCGTTTCACAAATTAACATTCTCGATGCCAAGAACTTTCTTTAAAACGAGCGAGCTATACGCTTGATGGCTGAAAAAAAGGTCTAACGTTCTCGGAGGACCTTGGCAGATATCTTAACGATCACCAAAGATGCCTCTAATTAAATTACGATTCTTGGCCCCGACTCGTGAAGCCATTCTGTTTTATAGAGACTATGAGATTCCTATAGGAAATTTCGATATCAAGAGCGATGTGCTTCATAAAATTCAGACGAAATTTTCAAATATGTCTCAACATGGTTAAAAATAAAAGTACACGAAAAAATAATAATTTGCAAATCGTATTTTTGATAGCTTCCTTAAGGAAGCTATTGCAAATTAATATTCTACGATATTTAAATATTATGTAATATTAATTCTTATTCAATAATGTATAAAATTGCATAATATTCGATAGAAGTCAAAGGCCGTTGATTGTAGGTTTCAAATCAATTTGACACTAATAAAAGTGGTTTAATTGAAGGTTAACGTATTAAGGTTAAACTAAGCAAAAAAAATGATTCATAAAAAAAAATTGAGAGAGAAAGCATGTAATAATTATGGTGATATTTCAAATATTTAGATCACGCATGGAGACTTGTCTGTTATCAACAAGGCAGCTTACGCAAATCATGTTTTTTTTTTCACGATACAACTTTTTTTTTAAACGACAAAAGCAACTAACGCATTAATTATTCATGAAAAACCAAATGCATCATTACCACTTTAAAACATATTGTGAAAATTTTCTCACATTTCAATACAAGTTAGGATCGAATCTACTCACGCGACGGATCGCTTTCCAGACTCCGAACAATACGAGTAAAACGTTGATTGAAAAAAAAACATGACAACGAACGATTATTATCTCATAGAAGTTTCAACAAAACCGTACAATTGTTTATTAACGGCCTAAAATAATGACGCAACCACAGAATCGGGGACAAGACGTTTTTTTGCGGTTGTTCGGGTGCGGTTCGCAAAACTTTCAATTCGGCAATTATTTTGACAATGTTAAGAGATCGATTTTATTGCGAAAAAACAATTGTCATTTGTTCCAATAAAGTATCATTGGATAATGATAATTGATTTTTTATTAGTTAATCACTTTATCAGTACAAACTGAAGAGTGAAACTTTTATGTTACGAAATTAGTGATTAAGTAATAAGGTGACATGAAAGTTGTAACTTTTTTTTTATACGAAAGACTTGGTCCACGCAATACAAGTACTTTTAATAACATCTAAAAATATTGCGCTAATAAACGCGCGCCTTTCAATTGGAAACGAGCCGCTCGATTATAAACGCGCGTTGACAAGCTTGGCCGAAAAGGAAAAAGTGTATCTGCAAAATGTTTTAGCACTTTTAGCAGAAAGTGGTGCGGCTGTCGCAAGGCGATCGGGTTACTAAGTATCGCCGATACGCCGTTTTCTTTTAAGGAAACAACGTTTCGTGCACGCCTTTTATCTCTTGAATTATTTTGTCGCCGCTTGTGAGAAATTCGGAAAGTTTATTACTAGATCATTGTGTTGGGTAATTTCGCTCCATTTCCTATATTCGGTATCGAAGGTCTTTCGTGAAAAATACAACTATTACACGCTACGTAATTTTAAGGGATTTATGTGTATTATCAGAAGTTATTGATTATAATTTTGATTATGTATTCAAGCCCCGTATATATTGGAATAGTAGCAATGTATTTGTGTATATAGATTTCCATACATTTCCATTCACTGGCCTGTGGTATTATGATGAAGGATTATTATTGGGATATAAATTTTGTATTTGATTCACCGTTCGATATTTGAACACATAACCGACTTTCCGATCGATTACCTCTACAATATAACTCAATGAAGATACATTCTAAAAATATTTATAGAATCAAATTTATTGCAACCCTCACATTCAAAAACGCAAACTGAAAATCCAAAACATCCCAAACACATCTTCCTTGTTTATACGCCGAATTTTTCCTTTTAGCGTCGTCGTCCTTTGACGCGGAAAATTTTCAGCACAATTTGTCGCTCGCGGTGAAAGCTTCTCTCCTCGCAACCAAGGAACTCTCTCTCACACACACACACACACACTTGTACATCACGGAGCATTGAGAACCAGTGATCTGGAGAAATGGCTAAGTGTTGTGTGTGGCACGCTCCACGGAGCGATTGTTTCCTCGTGCCCCTGTTTGTTCCGTGGGTCGTGACGCGGCTGCGATCGTCCATCGACGGGGTCCGACTTCGACCAGTCACTGTTCGACCACCGCTGTTATAACTGCCTCAACTGGTGGCTGATTGCCGATTTGCCATGTCAGTTTGTATGGGGTTTGTGCGATTGGGCGTGCGCGATATGTCCGGGCGAAGTTTGCGTGTGCGATGAGCGGGAGTTTTGAGTTTGGACGGTTGAAGGTTTCGATTCGTTTGCGTTTTGGTATTTGAAGTCTTATTTTTTTTTGTTTTGTAAATGAAGAAATCTATACGTTATTTTTTATGTGAGAATTTTGATTGGAAAAATCGTGTGTGTTTTTTTATTTTAAAATCGAAGTTGGTTCATACGAGAATAGACTATAAAATTGATTCGGATTGATAATGATGTTTATGAACGATATTTCATTGTTATCAATTGAATTTTAGTAATTGGGGATGATAAGTGTTTCGTTTTAAAAAATTTTAAATTATTTAGTCATTATCAATTTAGACAGTTTGAATTATTTCATGACTTTCAGTTGATATTAGTAACTAGCTATTCGGATTAATATTTTTTATCTATCATTTTAACTTTGATTTAATCATATTCAATGTCAGTCTAACGTGAAAGGATTCGTTAAAACTGGCTTAACTTTTGACCGTATACAGATTAGTCATATTTCATACAATTAGTGAATACTGTGATCTGATTCGTCGAAGCCTGTATGCGCTGAAATTCTACTACTTTTATAATAAGTTATTAAATTGTTATAACTGATAATGAATCTGATTTTTAATTATTATCATTCTATATAAAACAATTTTCTATCGACATATTTAATTGACGTGTTTTTAATTTAATTCCTTCTATATTTCATAATTTCAGCATATTAATTGATGTGAATTGTCGATTGTTCTAAAAGGTTACGAATACAATGAATAAAATAATACGTATATTTCAAAATAAAATCCAAGACTTTTTTCCAATACTTATTAGAATAATTATTTTCATTTGGATCGTGTTACTTTCTCAATCAGTTTCAATTATCATACGATAAATTTACATAAATTTTCACTATGATTAAATGTTTCAAAACTTATAAATTTATATAAATAAACTGAAAATTGTCATTAATTGTCTCATTTGGTAACGATTTTATTTTAAGGTATCAATAATTGGACAAATTTGTGTTCTTAATTAACGAACGGGCGTAGCTGATCGTCAATATTTTAAATTTTGATCATAATATAATATAATATTTCATCAAAATCGAGCTTAACACAGCCTGAGTTTATTTTTCCCGCGTATCTGTCCATCTAAATACGCTCAAATAAATTCTTCAATTTATTGCAACAATAAAATTTTACATAAATTCGCTATATATTTATTTTCAATTATTCGAACGGAGTAGCGCTCTCGCAGCTTAAAGCTTTGATCTACAATTCAATTATCACCTCTTTGTTTCTCTGTTTTTTTTTTCAGAACCATCAAAATGAAAATACGGCTTTGAAAACCTTTCCGCTTCAGTGAACGTTTATCGCCATATACATTTTTGCTGTTATCTCCTGAATAAACACGCAAATATCAGATTGACAAGATGTCGTGGGTACCGCCCGATTTAGCCTCTCTGTGTACAGTACACAGTACTTCGACGGCATGCACACCGGCCACCTTCATGTTCTTGTCTTTGATTACACAACTATTTGGAGAGTCTAAAGATAGCCAAACAACACCTTCGTATCCCGAAGTGTTCCCTTCGATCGATACTTTCATCCCTTCGACACCGTTTGACTTCAAGAGTACTTTCTCTCCAGGTTTTCACACACCGTCTATACCAGCTTCGCCGACACCTACTTATCACGTGCAACAAGATTTCGGCAGACCTACCACTGGATACGTTCAAGAGGAAGACTTTTCCTCGACGCCCTTTAAAAGCTTTCCTACGTATCAGACGTCGTTCGCCACGACGGCAAGTGATCCGCACAATAGCGGCTTCAGCACGTTCATATCGTCACCGTTTTCCAACAGCTCGTTCATCTCGTCGTTCTTCTCGAGGCCCATCGAGGATAGCTTCGAAGAGACGAGGCAGTCCATTCTGAAGTCTACGAACGACCACATAACCAGGTTCGGGAAAAACTTCGGCTTCCGCTTCGACGATTACAAAGCAGGCACAGCCGATACTCCGAAGGTTTTCACCACTGCCCCAACACAAAAGACGAGGTTTAGAAGACAGACTAACAAGGAGGAGTATGACTTTATTGTTGTCGGTGCTGGTTCGGCCGGATGCGTGATGGCAAACAGATTGTCCGAAGTTAAGGAATGGAGGGTATGTATGAGATTTGCTTTGAATAGTTTTAAAGTTTGAGCGAAAGCGGAGACAATCCCAACAGAATTCTGTATGTTGTTTATTGCCGATAGGAATTACCTTCTTGGATAAAATTTAACGGATATTACCGTTGACTTGTTGATATAAACAGGAACGTTAAATTTCATAACTAGCTGGAAAACTTTCTTCGATTTCACTCGGAGACAACATTAAAAAGAAATTTAAAGAAACGTTCCTATTTTTATACAAACAACTGAACTTTATGGAAATGGCAAAAGTTCATTTAATGTTTGGCCATAAGTTTTCATACAGCAGAAGTGTTCGGGAAAAGTTTTTGCTAGCCGCTCCCGGCGCTATGTTTTCGGTATTACTCTCGACGAAATAAATTGTCAGCGTTAATTCGAAGTTTCGACCAAATCTCAGAATTTAATGCGAACGCGAATTCCATAATCACACGTATGAAATGTGTAATTTATACACAACTATCTGAACAAAACAAAACGTTTCGAAAACGGGAAGCCTATTACGCTCCGAGGCTACTTTGATTCATGAACAAAAAGTTTCTCAAGATATTTCTCAAAGGAATCTTATTTAACCTTTGTCAAAGAATAATTAAAATTACTTAACTGTATCGATAACATTATAAACAAATTAATTGGTTTTCTTTTTACTTGGATTTGCCTCAAAATATTTTATACATAAAACATATCCATTTTGTACAATCATTTAATTGCATATAATCATTTGTATTTTTCATTTTCGGCGAGTTTTCATAAACGATTATATAATTTCGAATAGTCCTATATTTTTCCGTAAACGTCAAATGCGATTGAATCCAAAAGTTTCTTCGCGCTGCGCCGGCCAAAGTAATTGTCGAATTGTGTGACTTCTTGTCGAGAATTCGGCAAAGAGGAAGCTTAATTTTCATGGTAGGGAAATTTACAGAGAACTTGAAGCGAGCCTTCAAAGGCAGCCGGGCCAGCGTCAACACGTCCTGGGGATAATTTCCTGTCGAAATTGGGTCGATAGTTCGTGCCGCCCCAGGAAATGTGCGAATTCAAATTTGACAAGTCGTTAATTTCGGCGTTGACAAACGACACGTTAACGGCAGTCGTAACATTCAAGAAAGTATCGCGCCGATGAAACTCGCTCGTATTTCTACCTGGGCATAAAAAAAAATTCTGTCTTATAAAAAAAATCTTCATGCAATATTATATATATTTGTGGAGGTGTTAATTCAGGTAGTGTCAAAATAAATTTTTGACCGAATTGTGGTTGCGTTATGTTTCTTAATTTTAGAACGAACGCGTAAATAACCCAAATTTGAATGATCTCGTTTCGATTACAAATTATTATATAATTTTATGCTGTGTGTGATAATTTGGTGGTTTGAATTGCATATCTGTTTATATTTTATGGGTTATTAGAACAGTATCATATTTATTATATAATATTAATTTGAAATGAACTCAGAACTATTGCATAATTGTTTTATTACTTAATGACCAAAATTTTAAATATTGAAAGTATGTATACAAACTAGATACAATTTATTATACTTTGTTGCCACGGTGTAATATAAAATGAATGATGTTGCGTGTCGTACCAATACGATTATTGATAAAGTAATTAGGGAAAAAAATTCTCAAACAAAAGTTCAAGGACAAAATTTATCCCTAATATAACACAAATTGATTGATTAAGTATTTATCATCCCTTTTCGAATTTCTTTTGATTTTCTTAAAAGAAAATCAATATTTTTACTTTTTGATATTGAATTACACAAAGAAATTATATTTACACATTGAGGAAAAAATATATTGACTCATTCCAATAAATTGAGAACACACTTTCTCAAATCATGCGTACAATTTGTAACACTTTCAGTTTTCTATCAATTTTGTTATGCAATATTCAAAAATAGTGACAGTGCAATGGATATATAAAATTTGTTGCTGTAGGGTTATAAAATTGAATTCATACATAATCAGCGTTACAATTTTAATGAAAAAATAAACGAGTTTACCTTGATTAAAATCGACTGAAAGAAAAAAGAAAAACGCAAAAATATTTCACTAACATTGAACATTATTGACTGCCGAAATTTAATTAATCAAATATTCGAAAAGTAATAATGACAAATCACTGTTTCACCAAACAAAACCGCCATACGTAGTGAACATGGAAATCGTGAGCGTTTTCCTGCTCTATGAGAGTAATTTTGTCGGAAAATTAGCAATGTAACAAGTTGAATTAACCGGTCAACTTTTGCTTGTTTACATGGCGCCTAACGTTTTCCCATTCCCTTATAATGAGGGAAATGTGTAGAACACGTTTCAAAACTTGTGTTGCATCGCAATGGACGTGTTTAACATACGTTTATTTTAACTGAATTGTGGTCCACTTTGTTACTCGTGAAAGCTATGAAAAATAATGCTATGTAATGAAAGAAACTAATCAATAAATGATACAAGAGAAATTTGTTTCACATGACGGAAACTAATTATATTACTAAGAAAAGATCATAATTATACCTTTTGTTACTGTTACAAGCAAACTGTTAATTTTCATCAGTGACTAGCAATGTTATGCAATTATGAAAAAATGAAATTATTTTACGTCTACGGTAAAGCATTTTGGTAGAGAATAAAAAATGTGTGTATTCTTTTTGCTCTTTTGACCGGAGATATTTCGATGATTTCGCGCTTGAAGTATACAAGCAAATGAAGCGTGTCCGACAAAGGTCTTTTGCTCGACGGATTTCGTAAAAATATACATTCGAGAAAGCAGCTCAATTTCTCCAAATGCTGCACAATTTATCCGAAAAAAAACGCGGACAAAAAATGCTATAGTCACTCGTCGAAACGGGCGATTAGTTGCACTTTTTGCATGCTGACAATACATAATCCACATCGCTTCGCCCCAGACGAAAACGCTAAGTTCAAAGACATCACGATTTATACAAAATGAATAGCTACTCGAAAAAACGCTTGTTGCACTTGATCAAATATTTACTAACGACAAACTATTATAACATAAAATATTCGAGCACTTTTCAACGGTGCGGAAAAGATCGTTCTCGCGTACACTAATTTCATTTCGATGTTTCGCGCATTGACATCCACTCGCTATATTTTCCACTAGATAAAGGATTATAGAAAACATGGGGAACGTTTCAAGGTGGAGCCTTTTCGAGATTATATTTTTCCTTCAAATAGGGGAAAAAACCAAATCCGTTTACTTTGGGGCTTACCTCCCTTTTTATCCCGGATATTTTTACGGCCCTTTAATACAGCCCTCGAAGCCTATCGACCGAGCATACAGCAGCCAATGATTTCCGTCCGGACGAATTCTCGAATTTACACCGGAACGTGCTCTTAATTAATTACATGACAAAAAAGCCATCCGTGTTAATCAACGATATCGTCTTCGCTTCGTGCAAATCTCGCCAAAAATATGCCGAATCGATACTTTTCGGCTTTACGACGCTCCTTTAAATTAATATGATAAAATTTATGGTCGCTCGTATATTCGAGCGGGTAGTTTGCCGAAAACATTATTGTCCCGTTACGTGCGCACGCGTTATTCGCGGTATGGGTTATGTATGCGATAACTGAATAATTGAACGAGGGTGTGCCGAAGCATACCTAAGCACAGCGAATCATGCGTCAATTTTGCAGAACCCACAAAGCCTATTATTGGGCTATTGTGTTACAACCTCAATAAGCTCGAATTCGAAAGAGATAACACCGTTTCATGTGTCGATTACCCGTTTCGGTGACGCGCCTCTTTTCAGCGATGCATATCGCCGTCGGCGTTGGTTCAGCGTCAATTTTGTGTTAATTAAAATTTGCGTTTTTCGAAATGTTCCAATTATTTTGCGATATTTGAAATGTGGCGGATGCCGCGCGACCGCTCAGCGGTGGACGTTGTTTTCAAATTGGCGTAATCCATTAGCGTGGGTCAGGTGCTTTTATATTGTTTCGGTTCGATGGTTTTGTTCTTTTTTTGGATTTTTTATGAATGTATTGAGTGTGCGTAACGTTTCCTATGATTGAATATTGTATTGGAAAACGTATATATAAAAGGCAATTAATTTTACGGTTATTTTGGACAAATTCCAAGTGATTTTTCTAATAGTTTTTCAAAGTATATAATGTCTCATTTTTCTTTTATATTAATACACAATATTATGTATATACTGTGTATTTAAAAAAAATTAAAAATAGATTAAATTATAACAAATTTTCCAAACGCCTTCATCTCATCTTGCTACCATTACTCGGCTTTCCTGGTGATTACAATTTTTTTTTATAACCAGTTGTAATATTTTACAAGCTATGTGATATTTTTAGAATTTTAATTATACTTTACCGCAATTCCGGATAAAATATTGAGCGTGAACGTAAATAATACATTACATTAAATAAACAAACGGGAGCTTTTCGCGTCCTCTCGTTTGTTTCCACCTTCGCAGATGCGTTATTTTCTCACGATAGAATAGCTTATCGAATCGATGAATAAGCACCTCGTGCAAAAACATTCCATTCATAATAATTTATGACGATCGATGGGTTTTTCATCGAATTTGAATAGAGTAACATTTTCGACAAACGTTAAATTAACAGAGACAAAAACCGTGGAAAACAACGCAATATTTTATGCGAAACGACGATTAATCAACCCCGAAACAATTAAATCCAAAATATACGCATATCCAAATGCGGCATAACGGCCGTCGTTTCTAAATATGACAGGACAGACATTTCGTCAGATGTTGGTGTTTTTCTTTGTTTTTCCGAATAGGGTCCGTGTCTAGATACAATTTCATTTCGGTAAGTGCTTTGTTTATGTATAGCCTTATAATTTTGATCCGTAAATGTCTCGAAATATCCCTGGCTTTTATAGAATGAAAATGAGCATCCTTCACGTTTTCGTTCAAATTTAGGCACACTTTCATCTTTTTCAACGCACGCTACATTTGCATAGTGCGACGAAACGATGGTAATTTGATAGCATGAAAAATTCATTACACGTTTAATGCCGACAAAACGATCTTTTCGCCGTAATTCTATAAGCAACGTTCATAATTTATTGATTAATTAAAAATTATAAAAACCTTTTCTAATTACTAATCACTGATTTTTATCAAATACAGAAACAATTTTAACTCTATTGAAATTCATTTAAAAAAAACATTTAAAAAACGATTAAAATTATTTTCAATGTAAAATAAACCAAAAGAATAAAATGAATACAGGGAAATTTATATTTCTTTATAATTAACTATACAGGTTCTCTTATTGGAAGCCGGAATCGAAGAACCAGAAGTCGCAGATGTACCATCGTTCGCTCCAATGTTGCAGAGATCAAACATAGATTGGAACTACAGAACTCAACCGGAAAAGCATGCATGCAGATCGAGAAGAATGCAAGGATGCGGATGGGCTAGGTGAATATGAATAATAATTAAACATCCCCGACAAATAATAAAGCTGGCGGTATTAGGGCCACGCATGGTCGCGATTCTTCGGTCAGACCCGATCACAAGTTTCTAAGTAGATAATGGGTCCGACGTCGAGCGGAACATTGTTTATTTAACTTCGTTACGGTTAATGCCATAAGCAAACTTTACATAATTTCCTGCGCGTTAATCCTGTTTGAGTAAGCGGGAAAGGTCTCTGGGCCGATCGAACTCATGTCCCTTTTGTTGTCCTCCGCTAGTTACCTTTCGGTCCACGAGTTCTCCTACTGTTAATTGCCAACCGTGTTTTGGGCTAACTCTTGCCGCGTGGCCGGATATCGTCACGATTTCAGCGATTCGAATTCGAATGGCTCGAGTCGGAAAATAACTAAATAAAAGGTATAGCGTTCGCTCGCTTTCCGACAACCGTTTCGTATCGATTTAGACGGACATGATCTGCTTTGGTTTAAGTCGTGCCGCTTGGAAAGTCATTGTTTTTAATTGAATACAGTCTAGAGTCAATAGCCGAAGTGTGCCATTTATGTAATTTTTAATTGTAAGTAGGGCTTTGTGTTATTATATAAAGATGGGTAAAGGTGTACTTTGATTTAATCAGTTATGTGGTGTCTAACGTAAATGTTTCAGAATTTAATATTCCGTATATTCCAATATTAAAACGTACATACATGTATGTATCGTGGATGGATCCTTCAGTAGTTGCAGAAAAACAAATATTTTTTAATTCCGCATACCACAATCCACCTTTGCTTTGTAACTGAAAATGAAAATATTAATAAATAATAAACAGATCCCCTTTTTGATTGACGTAGAAAAGCTTACCGGAACACCTGCATTTTGAACGAATAATTTATCTGCGTACAAACCTGTACTTACGTTATACAAACTTCAACTTTTTTTACATTCATACTACAAACGCAAATATCATATTAATGTAATTTGTATATCCAAATGACCATATCAACCTAAACGAACCTTCAACATTATTATACTAAACTGGAGACATTTGTACAAGGTTTAAGCCGCGATCGGCGAACGAGTTTCGCCGGCGAGTACTCCATTTGAAAGAAGATTGCAATTCTGTTTGAACATAAAATGAAACCGATTGAATATTTACTCGTAGATAGAATGACGCGTTCAACTTGAAAATTATACGACTGAGCTCGTTCACTTTAATGTCTCGCAGAGCTCGTTAGAAACGAGAATCGAAATTAAATTAAGTTTTTCGCACGACAAAAAAATCCCACCGAAACCGAACTCAAAAAAAGATAGGAAATTTCATTAGCACACTGGTGAAATTTCAGATTTGCCGATTATTTTCTGAAAATAAGATTAATATTAGAAGTACTATCAAGTTTATATAAGTTCATTTACCCCGACGTTATTTTTTTCTCTTCAATTCTCATTAAAACTTCAACTTTATATCAAAATGTTCAAAAATTTTCTTCACAAAAATCTGAAAATTACTCAGTTCGAAATTGCAGACGCTTTTTCTAGATATTCCAACCACCGAATCACCGAACCGTCAAAGAAACATTGACCCCAAAAACGACCGATTATACCGAACTCCCGAACGAATTTCTAAATACGTTAGAACAAATAAACACCCGCCAACCCAGAACCGACCTAAAATAACCGTTTAGCAAAACTGGAGGATATTTTAAAGGTCGCAAAAATATTTTTTTCAGTAGCTGCAATCGTTGAACGTACATAAATCAAGCGTCGGATCGTGGAATTGATTGATTCGCCGCGTGCTTTTTGCTAACGATCCGCGCAGATCCGAATTCGCTTCAACTGAAAGAAAAAATACCGGCGTATAATATAAAGCGAGAAAGCGTCGCTTCCGAGTCTGGCGATTTGTCTAGTATAGATTGTCAAACTGTGGCACGAAAAAAATTTCGACAATTTTTTGCGAACGAGTTCGTTGTACTGGATCGATTTTGACGTATATTGAAAGACGGAGTATTTTCGGGCTGTTTGAATTTTTACTGTGTTAATTGATTTTTTTGTAGAAATGTCTTTTTTAATTAAAATTTGCTTTTCGTAATGAACGATCTCAAGTTCATCTTGTTTACGAAATATAATTATTTTCTAATTTAGACAAGTTAAATGTCAAATCAAGATACGCTCGAGTATTTCATACTAATTAATCTATTTTAAAACGCACAAGTTATCCTTTAATCTTACATAATATTAACGAAACGAATTCAGTATTCGAGCAAACGAAATTACGATTAATTATCGCATAAACGCCGCTCACTAATTGAACAATCCATAACCATAACACAGCATAATCTCTAAAAATAATATTCACTCGACTCTCTAGTCGCATTATATTACTGACGCAATTTGAATCAGCCTAATAATACATTTTCTTCGTTTTGTTTCAAGGGGAAAAGTGATGGGCGGATCGAGCAGCATAAATTACATGATTTACATCAGGGGCAATCGTCAAGACTACGACGAGTGGGCGGAGTTGGGCAACGAGGGATGGAGTTACCACGACGTGAGTTTTCCACACGAAGCTCGATGATATGTTAATAATGAAACGTTTCAATCTAAATTATCATTTACAGGTGCTGCCCTATTTTAAGAAATCTGAAAACAACGAGGATATCGAAGCGCACGATCATAAGTACCACGGAAGACACGGGTACTTGAACGTGGAACGGTTCCCGTATATTGACGAAAATGCTCTTGCCCTTCAAAATGCTTGGAAGGAATTTGGCTTGCCAGTTAGTGATTTCAATGCCGAAAAGCAATTAGGTGTTATGATTTTGCAGTCGACTTCGTTACACGGAATGAGACATTCGGCCAACGTTGCTTTCATTCGTCCAATTAGAAGGAAAAGGTCGAATTTGACTATAAGAACAGAAACTCATGTTACTCGAATTCTCATCGATATCAATACTAAAAAAGCTGTCGGTGTTGAATATTTGAAAGACAATAAGATCGTTCAAGTATTTGCGAGGAAAGAAGTTATTTTATCTGCTGGTGCTTTGAATTCGCCTAAAATACTCATGCTGTCTGGTGTGGGTCCGAAACATTCTTTAGAACCATTGAATATTAAAGTCGTGAAAGATTTGGCCGTCGGATATAATTTGCAAGATCACGTAACCACCGATTCAGTTCTTTTGGTATTGAATAAAACCGCAACGACTGTAACGGATCAAGAGAGAGAAGATGAAGTATACCGATATTATTATGCTAAAAAGAAGAATGGTCCTATTGCATCAACGGGAGCATTGGCCTGCAACGTTTTTATACAAACCGAATACGAACAATCTAAAGATTTGCCAGATATACAATTTCATTTCGATGGGCAATCAGTTCAAGATTATTTGAGTGCTCCAGATACAGCTTCAGAAGATAGTGTCGCTTTATTATCATACTATGATGGAATAGCAGCTAGACCCACACTCTTGAAACCTCAAAGTAGAGGTTACTTAACATTAAATCAAACACACCCCATGTTTGGACAGCCTCTCATATATCCCGGCTATTACACACAACACCCAGACTTAGAAGTTATGATTGCTGGAGTGAGGGAAGTTTTGAAGTTGGAAAATACCGAAACTTTCAGAAAAATCGGAGCACGTTATTCAAGATACCCACTTCCAGCTTGCAGAGATTACAAATTTGACTCTGATGAATATTGGGCGTGTTGTTTGCAAGAGTACACCTCAACAATCTTCCATCCAGTGGGCACTTGCAAGATGGGTCCTCACTGGGACCAGTCTGCAGTTGTGGATCCCACTTTGAAAGTTTATGGAATCCACAATTTGAGAGTCGTCGATGCTTCCATTATGCCAACTATAGTTAGAGGAAACACGAATGCTCCGACTATCATGATCGCCGAAAAAGCCTCCGATATGGTGAAACACGAATGGCTTTCGCATTTGTAAAGTAAAAAAGGGAGGAAAAAATAGTCTGGTGCTTCGATTGCTTGCCGTGCAAAGCGAGTGTATTACGATAAGTAGTTGTTGCAAAAAGTCGCTTGTGATATTATTACGCAATTGATATTATTGGCCATTCGAATCGTTGTTTTTGCGAAAAAAAGAAAATACGCATATGATATAATAAAGTTACCACTAATTTATAAGAATTTATCCAAATGTGCTCAAATAGGCTACGTTTGATTTAATTATGATTTTGTTATTACGTATTGAAAACTTATTAGAAAAAAACTAGATATTTTAGAAAGTGAACGTTGATAAAAAATCTTTATTTGGACGCTTGAAATGAATAAGTGCAAGGTTATTTAAATTCAACAGAATAATTTATGATACTTTTACATTTAAATTATTCATGATTAAATATAGTTGCGGAATATTTTTAATATGTAATATGTAACTGTACTAATTACATTCACATTAATCGTTCAAAAGATACTTAAATTCTAATCCACACTTTTTTATATATATATTATAATCAAACTTTGAGTATAAGTACGAGTTTTATTGTACATTTTTATAGAATAATAATATATGAAATTTATATAATTGTAATGTTTTAAAAAATAAACTTTAATAAATCAATTTGTTTGCACTATGTTTTAAACCTACAAAGGAATGATACGAAATATTTAACAGCTGTGCATTGAATCCGCGCATTTTATTACATTTTTATTCCCATTTTTTGAAGCTTTTCAATTTTACATTCACAAAAAGATTTTTTTGCACGTGCACGTAATATTACACATATATCTTTATTTTTTGAAATTTAATAAGAAAATATTTTCATCACGCATACGTTTCCTAATCCAGGATAGCCGTAAATTTCGACACCATCAGTTCAATACTAGATTATTATTATTATCGAAATGCATAATAAACTAAATTGTGTTAATTGTTATCGGTTATTCACTTTCGATAATGCCACCATAATTATGAATTAGTGAGTCGTATCAATCATTGATAAAATATTGATAGATCGTCCCGTTCTGTTTCTCTAATTACGCAACAATGATGTTGATTGGATTTACAAAATTCAACATATTGTGAATCTTGATGAATCAACCAACAGTCATTTATCATTATTAATTGATTAATTAGCTATTGGATAGATTTGTGTAGTTGTTAAATCACGAGAATAAAATATATCATTTATTGAATGGTTTACTTCCGAATTAAAATATTTTTATTAACTTTATTTTAATTTTTTATTCAAGTTAACGGCCTTGATTACTGCAATAATTACTTTGTAATTCCGTTTCGGCATTTGGAGTTTTTTCACCGCAAGGTCTTTCTTGTGCCGGTTTATATGCCTTCAAGCTAACTTTCCTATGCTTAATAATTACAAGATTTTTTTAAATATTTTTTTCGTAATTGTATATTTAAAATGCATAACATGTGCAAAAAAATTATGCGAATAAAAATTTTTGAATATTTATTTTATAAATAATACCGGAAACAAATTTTATCTCCTGGAATGAAAAAAAAACCGAATTGAATCCAATTTGTAGGCAAACATGATTTTTTTATTCATAATGTTAACAATTTAACAACGATTTAACTACAAACACAGTAGTGTCACACGAAGCTAAACGAAAAGTGATGAAATAAGTATATATTATAATAAACAGCTGTAATTCTATACCATTGACAATTTTATAATTGATAATTTTTAATTAAAAACAATTTTTAGAATATCAAATGTTGAATTCAAAAAAAATAATGAACTTCCAATGTTTTGGAAAGCCTTGTTTTTTTCAGAAAACACTATACAGTTATATGATAACATTAATAAATATAAATTCTGTTTTCATCGACGATTTATTTCAAAAACATTCAATGCATGAAAAATATCCGAAAACTTCCAAATAACAAACCCAATCCAACCAACACATACCAAAAAAAAAAAAACGCAAAATCGAACCGCTTCATTTGGCACGGCCGCGAAAAATAAATAATTTCCTTGCGGCGAAAATAAACAAATAAATAAAAACGAAGCGATAAAGCGAATTTCCATATGCACCGTTTGACCCGTAATGTTTTTCCGTATCTCGCCGGATAATTACGGTTACCGAACACGTACGCGCGTGTTTTTTCAGTCGTAAATTTGCATGTGTCGCGCGTCCTGTTTTTTTTTCAGCCTCCGCTTAAAATAAGGGCTTCGGCTAGAGTCCTTTTTATTGCACGAATCCATAAAAGTGCTGCTGAGGAGGAATGTGCCACTTACGTGCGTTTCGGGGGCCCGCGTAATAAGCAGGCTGTTCTTTTTCTTTTTTTTTTCGGGGGGTGTTGAATCAAAGCTCCCTGTTTTTTAATTTTGTTCGAAGTCGGATGTTTACGTCTGTTTTTCATCTATTTTTTATGATGGATAAATGATTTAAAGTTTATTTCGCACTGCTACGGTTTTATTGCTTGAAAGAAATTGATGGTTAAATTGAACCATGAATATAATATAAACCAGGTCTCGGTAACCTATGACCCGTGGATCAATAAGTAACCCATTTGATGATTTCAACCCATTAGGATAATTATTATTGATTACTAATTACTTTCTCAGTAAAATTTATAATATTTTCCATTAAAAATTGTTTCAACATATACCTACTGACCCAAAACATTTCATAAGAGTCACATTTTGGTTGCTTCTGACCCATAGCCAAAAAAGGTTTCCGAGACCTGATATAAATCGTTGAATATTTCTTCTATTTAATTGGACATCACATTAAACCAACCTGTAATGTCAAGAATCTATTTTGACTCAAGACAGATTCCATGTTATAGAGATTTAAGGTTTTTCAATTTTCTTTAATTTTTTCGACATTTTTACGTGTTAACTGCTTGTTTCAAATGCATAAAAAAAATTGAATTTGAATGCATTTGAACGATATAGGGGGGACGTTATAGGGGAGTTTGCTGTAAATATTTTATTCAGACAATATTGTAATAAGAAAACATACTATATTTTTATAAATTTTCGCGAGATTTACTCAGGTTGCGAGTTTTTATTCCATATCCCTCGTGTAACCAGTATACGGCACAGAGCCTATACAATCCCTATAACAGTTAAATTAGCATAAATACGATTCGTAAACACATAAAACACACGGCACTACACGTGTTTACATGCGCGCAAAACAACTTCTTCGCTGGGTGGAATATTTCGACAGTGTCAACACATTTTCCACGTGCGAAAAAATCTCGGGAAAATAACGACCTAGGAAAACAAGCTATGGCGGAATGGGCCTCGCGGGTGAGGTGGGTTTTGTCATTTTAATGTACTGTAATTAAGGGATTGCGACGATGAAAATGTCCTGAAAACTTTGTAAGTTGAATAGTTTGTTTGTATTTACGCATATTCAAAGACAATTTGAGTTAAGTTTATGCGTATGCGCGGCTATTATTTTCGTTGTAGTTGTGTTAGACAACTAGTTTTATTACTTTGTACAATGTTGTTTTAATAATACAAAGATAAAATATTTTATCAACATAGTATTTTTTTTTAAATTACATTTAACAAAAATATATTCGAATGATACGAGTGAGATTTTTTGAACCGCAAAAAGGAAAATAATTCAGTAAGCTGCAATTTAAAAAGATAATATTTAATAAAATTACAATAACTGTATTTATAATTATTATACAACGAAAATAATTTGTAAAAAACTAACTTGGGTATGTATATTATTTTTGAGAAATTTTTTCATACATTCAAATGGCTAATTTTGTCGCAGATTACTCCTGACTTTAAATAAAAAAATCTTTAACAATTCTAAATCAACATCTAACTGTAATTTTTATATGAATACAATAGAGGTCACTATCACAAGTTTTTTTTTTATTCGAAAAAATGTTCCATGGGAATATGGATTATATTTTTAAAGGTTACATGCATAAAAATTTAGCATGACAAATTTTTATCATAATTTTCAGGCATCCTATCTGATTTTGCTGCTGTTTATAAGTAGTATTCATTATTTTTTTTCAAAGAATATTAATTATTTCAAGTCACTGTTTACCACTAGTAGGGAGGTGCTTTTCAATGATACACAAATATTCATAATAATGTTTATATAGCATATAAATACAATAAATTTACAATAATTCTAAGATTTCTTCTAATTTTCACAAGCCTAGCTAGTTTATTTATACTTTACAATATTTGAAATACAAAAATTAAAATTGATTTTATTTACAAAACAGAAATGGAATAAATTCATTGTTTGCCTCAATAATATTTGCAATGTATATGAATACTGAGACAATGCATCTAACAGTAAATTTATAATATAAAGGTAAAAGTCAGCCACTTTAGAAGTTATCACATACATATATTTAAAATACCTATACAATGAGATTTGCTCTAAAATACAGTGAAAAAAGGAATATTTTATTTATTTATTTTCTTAATTCATTAATATAAACTTTATATGACAATTTGTAGCAAGTCAATTTGAAACATGATCGATGATTAATGATACAATGTATGAGTTTATGAAACGCGATAGAAGTTCAAAACTAAAAAAAGGATAATCGATAGTTCTCATAAATGAACTTTTTATAATAATAATCAATGCAATAGAATATATATATCACAGAATATTTCAACATCCTCAAAATATAAAACATTAAGAAAGCTTAGGACCATGAAAAAATATTGAAAAGAAAATAATGATAAGACAATACGACCAAGGAATATCAAACAAAGACTTCAAAAGCAGACACTCCTAAATAAATTAAGACTTGGTAATATTATGTCTTGAAAATAAATATCAAATAATTAAAGTATGCATGAAAAATACAAATCAGTGGAATGTTTTTCTTAAAATTTAAATTGACTTAGTTATTTAAGGTTTTATGAATTAATAATAAATATTGACCTATTATGCATAAATAACAATTTTCGTGTATACGTTTGATTTTCTCATATTGAAAAAAGAAGACTAATTTTGATATTTTAGGATAAAATTTTGAGAAAATTTTATTGCACTGAATAGTTACTTGTTTAATAAAGCATGCAATTTTTTGATATTTTTTTAATGCAAAATCCATACAAATCTAGAAGGAAGTAAAATATATAACTAAAATTTAACTTAAATATATAAATTTCAGTCAAACAAATAATATTCAGCTTGAATAATAAATAGGCTAGATTATTCTTACTTTCAGGCACAATCAATCGAGTTTCTCATTATTGTTTATTTAGCATCAGACAACTGATAGCTATTTTAGGACGGGTTTTGAAGAAAAGGTAAATTCAATACAAACCAGTCTAAATCTTTAAAATTAGAGTTATAAATAGGTGGCTTCAATGATATGTCTCATAATTTAATAAAATAGATCAAAAATCGTTACTTTTACCACACATTTCCGTCAAGTGAAATTTTTTTTTCAAGTGAATCACATTCTGCCAATCCTTCTCGTTTTACACTATCATTAGTGATAGATTGTAAAGTAGAACAATAATTTGAATCTACTTGGACAGAATTATTTATACTATCAAAAAAACGCAGTGGTTTTTTACTCCAGACAGATTGATAGCTGTGATGGAGAGGTTGATTGAAAAACAACACATCAGATTTAGTTGGGGAATTGTACAACGTGCTAACATCCATTGTCATGAGATCATTTTTGAAATATTGCTTTGGATCAATATAGGAATTACTTAAATGCATTTTCAGAACATTTGGACTCGCGTAAGCGTATTCCAATTCTTCTTTATTGTTAGTATCTCTTATAAAAGCGTTAACGTTTTGATGATACAAATTAGACGTAAGATACAATATTCTTTTGTCTTCAGCTAATTGATTGCTTCGTTTTATGAAATCTTGCAAAAGTCGACGCTCTTCTGAACGTGCTTGAACTGTCTCTTGCTCTGATCTTTCAGAGCCGAGAGAGTCTCCGTGAGAATCATGTGTACCATTTGAACTACTTCGCATCCAGGAATTCAGTAAAACACGGTTTGGCTGTAAAATTAGATAAATAATTAATAATATAGAAAACAGACATTATTGTTATAAATTATACATGATTAATTTGCGAAATAATCATTTCTGAACATGTCAACATACACATGTTTAGAATTGATTTATTTCAAACAAATTATTATAAAAGTAACAGTAATTTTATGTCATAGTTGCAATAAGCTGAACTGCTGTGAATGTTTGCAAAATTGATTTACACTTTTATTAATATGATTATTTCATAATTATATCCTAAAAACAAAACTATGCGAAATCCAAAATATGTATGTGCATTTAGAATATCTTTGTGTCGCAATAATTGGAATTAAATAGTTATTCCTAACCAAGCAAAACATCGAAACAGCGAGTGTTAAATGTTCAGTCATATTTTTTGTGTATAATTAAAGAATTAAAACAGAAATTAAAATAAATCCATATTTGTTCGAAATTCCACAGAAGATGTGTTATTTAACAAATGTTAAAAAAAATATATATATATTATATGTTAAACAAGTTTATATGATGTTAAACAAGTTTATATGAGCTGGACATATATTTTACCACATTGATTTAATAATGTAAATAATTCGAACTTGTAAAAAAATAAAAAAAAAACTTTGGATATTACCCATAAGATATATTCTCATGAAAAGTGCGCTTCAAGAAGATTTATGTCAAACCAAATATTGGTCAAAACAATGTTTATAAAGTTCGAAAGCCATATTTCTAAAATAGCATATGAACGAAAAGAAATGTTATTACACTACAATATTATGGAAGTTTTGAAATTGTGAAAAATTATAATGCGATCAGATGGTTCAAATACAATTTAGCAACCAAACTCATGTCTATTTTTGGTCGTATGTATTTTGGAGGAAAGGAATCAATTTAAAGCGTAATAGTTTAGGATTTGAAGTATGGTTATTGAATGTAGGAATATTAATCATAAAACAATCAAAAGCAATCTTTGGTTAAATTTTAATCTAAGGATGAATTTGGAACACAGGTTTAATTAAATAAGATCTTATAAAATGAACAAAAGGAAGAATTGTAAATAATAAAATTAAAATACGTAATAAAAATGTCACAACATAACACATTTTGATATATTGATATTAATCTTATCAAAAATTGTGAATTTCTTACATATTTCTATCAAAAAACAGCAAATTTTAAAATGGAGAAATTTAATTATTTTCCTATATTAAACGAAAAGATTTTGCAATTTTAAATGCTTTAATACTATGCAAAATAAATAAGTGTTCATGTATGTGACATTTTGTGCAAGAAATAATAATTCAACAAATTACAAAAGCAAGTTCACAATATAAGAAATAATAAATAAAAAAACAAGCAGGTCACTTACGATCAGTTAAATGGCATACAACTTCTGTTGGGTGATTTGTAGGATGAAGCAATATATCTGCCAAACACTAAATTCTATATTGGTCAATCCAATATCCAAATATATCCTTGAAGCTTATTAATATTCTGGATTATATATATACATTTTATGTATTTGGTTACACTTGTCTTGAGAATATACCAGTTCTGACATTGATTTTAAGTACAAACTGAAGGTAAGAGGTGTAAAATGATCAACATGTGCAAAACAGAGATATTTTTATAAAATTGACGGTACAAAAATGACAATGATAACACTTTGGATGCTGTTAGTAAAACACAACACACGTGTTTTCCATTCACCAATATTTGTGAGACACACTGTTTTGCAATATTAGATGGTAAATATGTTTAAATTTTTTTAACTCATAAGAAAAAGGCAAGATGAGGCTCGGCAGAATGAAGGCAATCATGAGTATTTATTATTCAGTCTACGATAGGCCGAAAAAATGGCTCCATGTAAAAGTTTTAGTAGTGCGAACCTTTGAATTAGAATTTCCAGTTCGCACACTGCTTCCACTGCTAGCACGTCGAACAGGTACCGAAGATTTTTTGCTGCTACTTGGAGTTACTGAACCAGATAATTCTTTTTTACTAGTATTAGATAGTACAGAATTTGAATTACTTAAATTAGAATCTCTTATCCTTGACAATGAGTCATTATTTCTCACTTTCCCTGTTAAAGAATCTTTACTATGTTTAAAGTCTCTACATCTACTAAGGGATTCTTTGTTTGAAGTCTTTAGTGTAATGAAGCTAGAATTTCTTCCACCTCCTGGACTTTTAGTAGAAGAAATTGAATTACCGCTCTTGCTACCGGACAAAGAATTAATATCACTTTTATTTCTCCAAGATTGAGCAGATCCCGGTCGGCCAATTGAATCGCCACTACGAGATCTATATGAAGGACTATCTTTTGTGCGACCTGTAGGTGGTTTAGGAACTAGACCACTGGTGGGTTGTTTGGAAGGTGGTAAAGGAATTTTGCTCGGTTTTCTCCGAGGTGTATCAGTAATACAATTAGTTTCTGGTTCAACGTCAGCCTCTGTTTCAATATCTTCATCTAATTGAAGATGAAGAGGCAAGGGTTGAAGTGCTCGCATACTCCGAGGTGCACCACTACCTATACGTCTTCCACCACTTTCCAACAATCGTACTTGTGCCCGTGAACCTTCTAATTCAATTGTTTTTTCCTCCAGCTATAAATAATAATTTTATTTGTTAAAAAAAAATTTAATTTATAATTTCACATTTCTTAAAAAAAAAATTACTTGAAATCTGAGATCATCGTTTTCTTCTCTAGTACGATGAAGTCTTTCCACTAAATTTCCTTTAGAACGTCCTACTTCATCCAATTTTCCTTGTAAGATCTGAAACAGAATAGTTTGAATTGTCACAACTATTTATTGAGAATATAAAAAAAAGCATTGTATTCATAGTTATTCATAAATATAATAATTCGAATACTGAAACATAAACACTATAATAACATTTTAATTACCCAGATAAACTAATGAATTCTAAAATCAACCCGCATCAACACCATTATGAGATAATACGCTCCTAATTAATCAGAATGAGATAATTCATAATTACAACAACTAACAAACTCCTCACATTCAGAAATCATCGGTTTAAGATATCTATATTTCTTTAAATAAATAAGTGTAATATTTATTATATACACATATATATTTTCAATATGGTGATATCTACATTTTTTTTTTCAAATTACAGTGCTTGCGTGCACTTTTACGTGGGGTGCAGAAATCACCGTACCAACCGATACAATTCCAACGCCCGAATACCCTCAAAAACTCACTTTTCCCACCGATCACACAACCCACAAACATCACATCACCTAATCACATATCGGTCGTCTCGGCGCGAATCTCTATCGGGACATGTGCAAAGACCGAACGCGGACAACGGCCCAAGTGTGGGAGTGCTTTATGGGGCAAAACAGACACCGGGAACGGGCACGTCGATGCCGTTGAACTTGTCTATTTGTGAATGTGGCCACAAGCGGTGCACTGCGAGTTGAATACAATATGAGCGGCGACACAAAACCGGAAGTCCACGTTCGAGTGGACCGTTCGAGCGTGACGATCGTCGAGTTTCCATGGGGACCCTCCTTGGACGTTGTCGTCGTCGTCATTAGCTGCAACACTGACGCTTAATAGAATCTCGGATCGCTCGTACACGAGTGAACAAATGTGAGAATCTGTCGCGTACAGTGTAGTGGGGCAGGAGCACACTGGAGCGCCGCTCCACCACTTTATTTCGAGGTGGAGCGCCGCTCCGGTATGAAAATTTAGCATTAGATCTCAAAGTTTCATAATCAAGTACTTCAATACATTTGGATGTAACAAAGAAGCTAAAAAAATTAACAAATGGTACCACAAGAATTGACCGAGGAGAGAAGGGAGTAGTCAAGTGAGGAGCACATGCCCTGGTTCATTCATTAAGTTCAAATTTGATACTTATTTTCACAATAGATTCGGAAATTGGAGAAAAAAAATCAAAAACATCATGTATTTAGGAACGATAGCCGAAATTTTGAACTAGAAAATTGTAAACCCTCGCTATCTTTATTGACTTTTTTGTTGCAGTTTAGTAAAACATTTGATTTTTTTTCTTTTATTTCAGAGATCTATATATAGCGCTCCACCACTTTTTTTCAGCACTACACCACTGGTTGCGTATTATCGAATTCAGATGAATTTGAATGATTTCGACGACAGAACGGTCTCTTGTTTATAAACTGGATTAGATCCGAGCGAAAAAAGCGGGTTAATTGATCGAAAGAAGCGAGCGCGCGTAGAAAACGACAATGCGTGGTAGTGAGACCGTCGTTCCGATTCTGGCGAAAGAAAAACGTGGCGCAATGATCGACGACCGTCTCTGATGACACGAAACGAAAGAAAAAATAAGAGTCGGATCGCAATCGCGAGACTTTTCGCCTTTTTTTACTAGTCGTAAGTTCGAGTTAATTTTTTTTTATTGCTCCGTCGTGGTGCGGGTCTTTCTTGAGCAACGTGCAAACGGTTCTAATCTGATTATTCTCGTTTTAAAAAAAAGGATTCGTCTCATTCGGACACGTAACCGCAGATTTTTTATGACATAATTAGGTACTTGGAATAGTCTTTTATTTTTTGATTAAGCTACCAAAAAAAGGTTGTGACGAGTGTATGGTAGAGAAAAGTATCGTTGATTCTCTTCGATTTCAAATTGCAATAAATAATCAAGCAAAATAAATTGAAATGGTTTTGTAGTGAATGATACTGCTTAAGTTTCGTAAAAAACCCATGAAATCGATACAGCGATTCAAATTCAAGGTATAATGCCAAAATTTAATCATCCATCCAATTAGCGTCGTGTATGTATGACCATGAAAAATATTCTTAATTAATAAAATACCCAGTTCAAACGAATACCTTTTGCATGCATAGCTAATGATTCTTCGTAACGATTGTTCGCTGATGAATTTTGTAACGATAATAATGCACGAAGTGAAAAATTCCAACACGCCACGCCATGAAAAATTCGAAGTATTCAACGATTAGGTAAACACACAATCGAAAGTTGTTTCGATGCCCATCGGCATAAATAAAAAACGCAAACACAAACAACGCGAATTTTCTAGATCAACATTTCATAACGCAAAACGCGAAGCTTTCAGCCGCACATTATATTATAACATTTCACGCCGACTCGAGCCATTAATTGGATTTATTTGTCGACGGTCTTCGTTTGTACACCTGCGTTGACGGAAAACGTGACAACTGCTACTTTCAGCACTGCAAAACGTAAATAATTGCATTTCGTCTGCAATTGTCGACGGCCGAGCGACGTTCCCATCGAATCGGCACTCTGCGAAATTGGTCGTGGACAATTTTCGATTTTTAAAACCGATTTCGAAAACCGCTCCGCCGACGTTCTTGTGTCGGGAGATCGATTAAATTGAATATCCGCCCGTGTCCATCCTCTCATTGTTCGGTCAATTTGTCACTCCTTTCATGCGCATTATTTGTCGAATGTCAATAGCGTGACCGGATATTTCCTCTGGGCGAACGATTCGTTTCGGTAAACCGACGGTGAGTGAATCGAAAAGGTTTGCCCGGTTCGGTAAATGACGTTTTCCATAGTGCGAAAAAAGTATCCCACGCAATATGCATATGTTTGTTGGCGTGTATAACGGTTTGTGTGCACACGGGCCGTTTGCCATTTCATATAATAAAATCGAATAACGTAGCGTGGCTATGTATTCATATTATAATTAAACTATACCTTTTGATCGACGAACGACCGAAAAATAATTATTATGAGCATATTTTGTCGATGATAATAACTCTTTCATAAAAATTAATAAATATTAATGAAAATAATTTGATGCAATTAAGTATCCAGTTAATAATTATGTATATGGTAACTGAATGTTTCATCTATAAATTAGATTGTATCTGAGAAATAATAATAAATTAGAATAATACAAAAAACTCAAAAAGACCGACCTGATTGTGTACCGTAAACGCGAGCAGATGCCTCTGTAATTCTATTGGGTTATTTTCTTGAAGTATGGCTGAAAATTTCCTAGAGTCCGGTGTTTTCACCTTTAAGTTTCTCACTGGCGTATTCATCACTTTGTCTAATTTTCCTAGTTCGGCGCGGAAGGCACTCGAAACTTCACCATCACCTTCACCATCACTATCACTAACTACCGGACTACTCGTTCGCAACGGGCTGTCGTCGGAATCATCGTGTATTGATTTAACTGGCGAAAACACCGAGCTCCGAGAAGCCCCCCTCAAAGGTCCGGGAGCAGAAGGCCTGCTTCGATGATGTTCTTCGAAATCCCGCTTCCTGTCCGGACTCAACATGCAGCCTCCATCCCTCCGGAGCCTTTCAGCTTCGGCTCGACCAGTTATCGTTTCGGTTTCGAGTTCGGCTATCCTATGCAACAATAGATCTCGTTCTCGACGCAACGCGTCTAATTCTTCAGTAGAACCCACAGCGATAGCTCTTCGGAATTCGTCGGACGGATCCCGCTCCGGAGAGCATAGTTCAGAAAAACTATGCGACCTTCTATCATTGAGGGTGACTCTGAGAGCTTCGTTATCGTCCCTTAACCTAGCGCATTTTGCTTGAATTACATCAAGCATCTGCCACAGATCCGATTCGAAGCTGGAAGCTCTTGCGGTGGACGCCGCCTGCGCCGAATGCGCTTCCTTACTCGAAGACGTCTCCGTGCTGAAGCCGGAGTCTTGTACAACAGAATGTGCTCCGTCGCCCTTCGTCTGCGGTTTGCTATGTGAATCGCTTCTGCTTCTGGGTAACGAATCGGCATCTCGAGCAGGCAGTTTTCTGCGAACCCGGACACCAGGTTCCCAATCGCGACGGGCGCCCCCGCTGCCTCCGCCCCCGACGGCGCCCCCAGAAGCCAGCTTGGAGCGCAGGTTCGGAAACGTCTCGATGACCAGGTCGCGGAACTCGAGCAGGGCACCCACCTCATTCTGAAGCTCCTGTAACAAGAGTTCGTCGGTCATAAATTCACGGTCACGTCTGAATGAAATATATATATAGGATCAATGTCGTACCTGTAGTGCTACGAGGGACTTAGCTTGGTCACTGATGTGATAGTGGAAGGGCGCTGGCGGGGAGCGCAACTGCAGGCACTCCATGCCAGAGCCCGAGCCGCCTCCGCTCGAGCTGTCGCCCGTCGCCTGTAAAATATAAATCAAACGTCAATTATGGCGGCAGGGTGGAAATTAGCCGAGATGGTTGTTTCGTAACGTGTAGCGATGTTAAAATTTGCCGGGTGTGACGCAATCCGGTGCAGCGAAACTGCACGCTCATCCGAATAGATTCACGCGTAATTGGCTTAGGAACGGAGTTAATTGATTTAAAAGCGCAAAACGGTTGTTTCGTTCGGTATTCCAGGGGATCTTACAAAAGAAACGTTTAACGACGAAACAATACGAGATCGAAAACCAATTTTTTGTCGGAGAATAGAGGCAAAGCATGATACGATGATTTGTACTTTTTTTTCACAGCTAGTCGAATATTAGCAATTATGGTTCGAGTGCAAAAAATAAATCCCAAAAAAATGACAATGAATAATGGGGAAAAATGACGATCGAGAACATTTTGTACAGACGTAGACGATAATAATTCATACGAAAAAGGTGTTGAAAAACAAAAGCATTATGGACCGACTCGATATAAAAATGAAAAACACGAAATATTGATGCTATCGAAACTATTAGCTTCATTTATAAGTTGAACACAAAATCCGTTGAAAAATAGATAAGTAATCAGTAAAATTTTGTTGAATGGTTTTTATTCGGTACCGAGATAAAAGACCTCTAATCGACAGATCATCAAAGTCACTCATAAACTAGAACTTGATAATCTCGTGAAGAGAAACGTCATAACACTCGCGAACCCGTTCGATAAAATTAACTCCATGGCGAATGAGTGTTTCTTGCGGCGGCAGAAAACAGTAATTGTCTTGCGGCTTTCTAGCCGTCGCGAACATTACGAGACAAATTTATTTATTATAAAAGCAAAAATGGAGGCAATTTAATTTAGACAATGGCCACTCGTTCGCCGTAACGAAATAAGCAGGCAAAGTGTGACCGGAGGAGGGATAACGAGACTTGCAACACTGCCTATTCCGAAGAGTAAAGACCCGAAAAAAGAAAACGGGCATCGTTCTATTAATCTAAAACGCGGTATCTCTTGGAAGTAAGTACTGCACGTACCGCATTTTCCGCGTTTCGTAACGAGACTTTCGCGAGCGAGATGTGCGTACACGTGCATGCAAATTAATTATATAGTCCATTAAAGAACGCGCTCGTTTTTCGTTTAAGTGAAAAAAATATTATCGATACAACGCCGGAGTGAAGAAAAGCGACGACCGAATCGGAAAGATTGGCATCAACATGAAATATGCGACTTATACGTTATGTATTGTGTATAATTAGACGTAGGAGTAGAGTATTTACGTCACGCAGTTTACACTTGCACAATGATAAATCATCGCTGCTAATTGAAAAATATTTCGAAGAAAATTCACGAGCGAAAACAAATGTTAACGACCTTCAAAGTAAATAGAAATCGTGCTTTATTTGTGATTATTGAGTGTGTGCGTAGTCCGGAAAAATAAAAACACACCGCAATTTAATATTCAAATTCAGTAATTGATTCAGTTTTGAGTAAGTATGTACGAAAGGAAAGTTAGAGGGCAAATGTCAACACGAACGCATATTATGAACGGTCCGTTGATCCAATGTCCAATCATTGTGTTCATAAAAAGACCTATGGACGAACAAATTTTGTATAAAAAACATAAAATTACTATGCTTGAACGAACATATGCATCGTGATATAACGTGTTTCGAAAAAAAAAAAAACGAAAAATGTTGTCAAACTTACTACACCCGCGAATGAAAAATACGTACACGTATTTATTACGTAGGATTTATTGTCATGTTAATTGTGCAGCAAACGATGCTTGTCACCATTGTTTGTGATGAATGTCGGGCAAAAACAATTCAAAACACATATAAAAAATGTTGACAAGCTATGGTTACATCAATAGCTCCATAAAAATCATTGAATTCAAATTATTTTCAATAGACAAATCTTGTGACAAATAGCAATAACCTTCCGAAAATAGAAGAGAGAAACGCTTCCGGCAAACCTCATACCATTATTTAAAAAGAGATTTGCAACTTTTCGCGTGAGACCATCGATGCTATAGACACACTGTGATCATCCTCATCGTTCAAATCGCAATCATCATCAACAATACGAACAAACACAAAAGAGCGATTACTCATACGGATACGATTTCATTGCACATCTCAGCAGCACCTAAAGCACGTGGGCTGAACTTTTAGTAACATGCTCGAGAATGCACGCAGTGAGCTAACTACGAGTTCTTGTACAATTTCGTAAGAAGGCGTTTTGAAATAAGCGACACATCCCGAGGTATTTAAAGCCTCATCTCTTTCGATAAGCGATAAATCGAGATATCGATAATTGAAGAAATGGCCATAAGATTCGAACAACACTACCGTTCGAAAATAAAAACCGTACGATCCATCGAATTTATCGTATGCACAAATATTCAAACACCTGGTACGTAACAATGGCGTACATTCATCGATCAAAGCGAGTACGATGTCTCCGCCTACTATGGTATCATGAATCACGAGTTCAAAGCCTTTTCGGTCGAATTGTTAATTCTTCAGCAATATGCGGTTGAAGGGCGTATGTAAGTATAATAATACAAAGAAATTCAATTATAATAGTTTGAAGTGGCTTAGAAACACAAGCAAGTTAATAATGCATGTGTACTTCATACGGTTCTTAACAGAACTTTCGCTGATTTACACGAGTTAGAAAATACGTATTTTGTGCAATCGATAGAATGCACCTGATTGAAGTTTGTACGCAAATCTATCGCAAAGCTTCGGGTTTTGCGCATCGCTGGTTTAGATAATCGAAAAATAAATAGGAAATCCGAACGACCTGGAAAAGTCCTACGTGTATTGCGATCATCGAGCAAAATGCTATATTCACACACGTGAGTTTCTATAAAACCGTAGATTCGAATTGAAAATGCCACTTTTTTCGATCGGCTAACCCGGTTGCGGTAGCCGATCGGATGGAACGAAGCGATTGAGAAAATCTAGTAAAAATATAGAAAATCTATCGTGGTGCTAAAAGGCTGTATAAAAACGACTGTGGAATATCCGAAGACTAGACCGGTATTGTCAATATTTACAAATAGACCGCGTATAATTTGATATTTTATCTTATGAAAAATGTTATTTTGACACGAATAAAATATGGAATATTTGCTTAACTATCAACTTGAAAAATATATAAGATAGAAAAATTTTCTGAGAAACTTGAAATAATTTAGCAAATAGTTTATTGTTATATGTTTGACATAAAAATAAAATATCGTATAATATTGTACATGCCATCACGAAAGCATAACAAATTACATGTTTCCATAGAGTACAATTGTAGTGCATACTAAAGCAGGCTTTTCATTGAATTTTCCCAAACGATAATGCGCACGCACGTATTTATCGAAACGGTATAAATAAAAAACCTACAGTACGAAAAAGAAATGACCAAACAATAGATTTCATCCGGAGGAATGGTAAAAAATTAGAACTCTCGACCAATTACCGTTCAAGCGGAAAATGGAACGGATCTGAATTTTCGCTTTCACCCGAGTCTCTGATTTTGGGACTGAAGGAAAGATTCGATTTCAACAAAATATAAAAGCGGTTATAAAATAAATACAGAATAAAATAAATCGTTAATTAGTGTATGAAGAACATCGATGTTGACCGAAATATTCAGATCGTATATCGTTCATCGTAGAATGCACAAGTCAAACAAACATCGTTTCGGTCTAAAATCACAATAATTGGGGTGATCACATAAAAAGCAACAGCATATGGGAATAAACTACTCAAAAACAATATAATGAAGTGCATTAAAATCTCAAATATTTATTGAAAAATATTTTAATTATTACTAAAAAAAATATTCTTGTTAAGTGATTGAGTAACAAACACATAAAATATCTTATACTAATATGACACACTATATCAGAATATTTGAAAGCAAAATAAATATACAATAAACTAAGCCGTGTAATTACTGGACACTAAATCTAACATATGTTTATTGAACGATAAACTTAATTTATCAACAATTTTCACACCAACGCATCGTACATCATGAACGCATTCAATTTTTTACCAGTATACATTACATAAGAAACAGCACGCGATTCTACCATAAATCGATGATTTTACACGTTTACAGAATCCAAGTAACCGAACATATCTATGTAGCACATCTAACTAAAAATCAACTGAACCATTTTCAAAACTGCAAAAAACCCGCTGGAAATTATCTATAACAGTTATTAGAAAAGTTAAAACAAAATAGTATGAAAAAACATGTAACCACTGGGATGATGGATCGATCGACATGTAGATAAACATCGTCAATATTCAGAAGTATATTCGCAGTTTCTCAACTGGTGTGTGATATAACATAACGACTAGCGGTAATCTTAGGCGTAGAAATCAACGTCTTCCGTTCTATAGTACGTCAATCGAAATAGTCGATTTTGACGCGGTTGCATAGGCAAGAATTCACATCTGTGGCGCAAATTTCAATAACTATAAAATATTTATAAACAAAGTATCGAAGACGAAGAGCCGTATATTTGAATCGAGAAATAAACCAGGAAATGTTTATATTTATGATAACTGGGTAAGCCAGAGAATGAAAAGAATTCTAGGCGGAAAGATTACAACACCATTTTCTAATCTAATTTTTATTTATCTTCGAAACGAAAATAATCTCTATATGAGTTTCAGACGAAATATTTGTACATCGATATCGATATTATCGAACGAACAGGAAAGCATATTGTATATCTGAAAATACAGTTTTGCTGTAACTAAATCGCAGTATTAACATTAATATGGAATGTTGAACAGTTATAGTAGTCTTGCGTGAATCTGTATATGTAATAAAATAAATTATTCAGATGTAATTGGAGCGCCGATGCGCGCAATGTATACTTGTTAAAAAAACAGATGAAATCTCACGCAATACGATAGCGAATAGTGGTAATAAGAACGCATTTAACTAAACTATGTTATATAAATTTTTGGAAAAGTAACTAAAATAAGACGTCACTGTAATAATTGAAACAATAGTTCGAACACTTGATACATTGTTTTTTAAAAATTGCTCAATTCATGCCGTAAGTTATCATTCAAGAGTACAAACCACTCAGAACCAAACTGAAATTGAAAGGTCATCATTTTGAAGATATGAAATGAGTTAGTTTATGACACATAATGTAAACAAACCGCTATCGAGAATCTGATAGATTTATTGACGCATCAAGCTTTCGAAATTGTGTTTACTTTCGATACTTGACTTGGTTTCACATGATACTTTATTTACCATACAAACAGTTGATCAAGTTTATAAATTACATTGATGAAATTTCTAGAAAACGCTAAAATATGTGAATAAAATGTATTACGGAAATGAGTCGAGCCACATACGGTAACGTTTTCGAAATATTATAAATAAATTTTACCGTTGACGGATATGAAAGAACATCATCACATTAAGCGAAAATATATGCATCTTCTTTTGGAATCGTTTTAATTTTTAGTATTACCATATGATTTCTATATTTTTAATTTAATAACACGATAAAAATAATGTAACTTTCAAGTGTTATAGCACTTGAAAATAAACTCGAGAATTACAACTCTAAAATAATATATATTTTAAAATGACCCCAACACAATTTAATAGTATTTTAAATAGTTCAATAAATTTGAAACGTTTTCTTTATCAAGGTAAGAACTAAAGACAGTGGTTCGACAGAATAGATTTTCCGAAACTTAATCAAACTTATACCATCAAGGAACAAACATTAAACTGAAGTCATCTGAATAAATAACGAATCAAAGTTCTCCACCATTTTTACAATATATAAAACACACGAATTAATTATCAAAAAAAACTTTTTATATCACGAATCTAAATCACAATAAAAGACAAAATTTTAATAACGTAACAAATCGTTGATTTTCACGATTAACTTAATTGACTGAAACATCACAAGAATTTGCGCAACTCCTGCATAAATCCAACTGAAACCGTCCACAGTATCAAGTTTCAATTCAAAACCGAGCCTATTACAACGTCGTGAAGGCATCCGGATAAGTAATGGATAGAAGTTGTCCGCCATTAACAGTCTATTGACTGAGGCTTCGTCTCAGTTGACACATTGTGCACCGGCACGGACGACCTTCCACGGCCGGTTCCGCGAGTCATTGAATCGTCAATTAATTCATAAGACCATTGTGTTGTTTGCACTCGATTGAAACGCAATCTTCGGATCGGCCTCAAAACGCGAGGCGCCTGCGATCGCAAGATAATGCCTAGTGTGTAATGGTGGAAAATGAAAAAAAAAAAGATGAAAATTCATAAGAGCTCGGCGAACTCGTTTCTCGTATTTTACGCGGTCACTTAACGAATTTTTTGACGTTGAAACAATAAAAAAGACAGGTGAGACATGTCGGACGTCGAAAAGTACGTTTTCGAAAGCTTTTACGGCCACTGCACATAACGGCGCGTTTGTTCTTTTCTGTTTTGAAAGCGCGGGCTCTGCTATAGAATTACTTCGAAATGATTATTTTTAACAATTTAGGAGTGGTTTATGAAATTTTAATAAAAAATTTCATCGGAAGCAAATGATTAACGAATTTTCGAAATGGTTTAAAGAAAATTAAAATTAAATATTTTAACCTTCAATTTTGATAAAATATATTTACATTTCGTGATGTTTTCAAAAACATATATTTTCAGAACAAAGAGAATTTAAAAATGACCGATAAAACCGTGCATAACCTCCAAAATTTCAAGTATCCCAATTTTATAAGCAATACACAGATAGTTCTCGACTTATGACGATTCGCACTTACGACCGAAAAAAAAAATTTTTTTAATTAATTTTTTTTCAAATTTAATGATCAAGTGAATGTGATAAATCAATACGGAAGAATGTAAATCCGTCAAAAAAAATTCGTATTGAAAGAAATGGCTGCTGCTTTTAATTTAATTAATCAAAGAATACAAAAATTTGAAATGATGG
>JAOXNN020000001.1:1198166-1212174 GCA_028571205.2 Hydropsyche betteni
TCGTATTGAAAGAAATGGCTGCTGCTTTTAATTTAATTAATCAAAGAATACAAAAATTTGAAATGATGGACCCAAACACTGAATGATTTTCAGATGTTATTTATTTATTATTTCATTATTATATTAATAAAAGTAAATAAAATTACCGAAAAAAATTATTATTATACAAATTCTTCTCACGACCGAAGTTCAGGAACGTATCTCCGCCAAAATTCGAGGACTACCCGTAGTTAATTTCTATTTACACAGCGATTATCATTGATTTATACGCCACAGAAAACGAAAAACAACACAAACAAACAAAATCCCCAATCGCGACGGCGCTAAAAAAAATCACGAACCACCACACCGCGCCGACCACCACAAACACTCGACAACAGACCGTTTTCCATCTCGCACAAGAATTTTCCGAACCTTTGATCGGCGCCAACGCACCGAAGCTCGCACGCACCCATCCAAACAAACGCATCGAGCGATTTAGCAAGAGCGCATACCTTTCGGACACGAGAGCATATCGAAAGAAAACACACGTCGAACGATGCAAACGAGGGGCCGTCGCACTCGAGTCCAACAACTGGACTGCATCGTTTGACTCTTTGGCCCATTATAGTTAACCGGCCGAGCGGCGAGGCGCGGAGGGACTTAATGAGGGCTAATTCGCGCCGGAGTCCGGCAATTAAAATGCGCATTGGTGAAAATTTATGAAGCCGATGTGTAAAAAAGAAACGGCGAATCGAGAGCGAGCTTATGGGATTATTTATTGTTCGGAGCAAACAGACAAGTGCAACCTCGTTCACATTCGTTAACCTCCCGACACACATAGTTGTGCATACACGTCGCGTTTTCATTCATGTCCAATAAATTTCTTATGTAAGTGTTTGTTTTTTCAGCGATTAAGGCAATTGGAGCGGTTGCGTCAAAAGTGCTCGATGGATGCGTAATCAGACGTGCGATGATTGTTTGGTGTCTCGCGTGAAAATGTGTTTTTTTTGCTGATTTACGATAAAGATTATCGATCTGTGTGGAAGTTTTCTTTCGACGTATGCAAATGGCCGATGAAAACAACAGCCGGTCGGTTCGTCGTCAATTAAATTTCTAACGTTTGAAAAAGTATTGAAATTCTTTGTGCGGTTGTGTTTATTGTGCGAAATTGATTTCACTGCTACATATAAGAAATAAGAAAGCAGACAGCTTGTGAATACATCTCGCATAAAGTGCGGCGTTTTAGCCGAAATTATGAATTGAGAGTTAAACGAGAAAATTCTCGTACGATTCGAAAACAAACTTAATGATCTAATTATACGCGGTTTTTTTAATAGAACAACAACTAAACGAAATTGCTCATTTAACAAATGTATTCGTTTTCGAACCATTTGGCGGATTATATAAAACGAAGACGTCCAGTAAGAAAACAACGAAAATAACATTTGTAAATAGCCACTCAATTTTTCACACAGACAAGTTATATAAATTCGTTAGCAAACAGAGATTTCTTTATACATTGTAATCGGCAAATGCGCAAGGTTGATGAAATACTTAGATATACGTTTTGCACTTATACGAACGACTCTGTTTTTTATTCTCTATATAAAACATTGTTAAATGTTGAAATTAACACTTCGTTTGCCGCGATAACCTTGCGATTCGAACGAATTTCCAAATCCACAACCGAAGTGTAGAAATACCATCGAACAATTATTAATTCGATAAATCTATTTATAGACATTTTTCAACAATTCATTTTCGGGTCACAGGTGAGTCTGCTTTCTATTCGATAAAATCGACAGAGATTGAAACGTATGAGCGAACGCTCGATCACACACAAACCATAGAAAGCCACAGATTGGAAACGGCTAGAAAACGAGAAGAAATCTTTCCACCTAAACGATTCCCATAAGCGATCGATCAAGGATGTATCGATATAGATCTGCGATATTTTTGCACTGTTTTCCGCGAACTGGCGCCCATAGAATTCGCCGGGTCAGTAGCGGGACGACGGTACGGTACCCGGCGATACGGACACGAGCCGCCCATGAATTATTTATGAGAAATGTACGTGTAATTAAGTGAAAACTCAGGTGAGCATCGCGAACAGGATGCCCCTCCTCCACGCTCGTGATCCGGCTAGAAAACGTAACGATTTTACGAAAAGATCGGATCGCTACGTTACGTACATCACAGTTGCATATTACGTTGAAAATGCGTGAAGTATCGTTCGAAAATGTGCGGATCCGTTACAGGAGTACGAAATTATCTAGGCAATCCGAATTTAGAATGCTTCGATGCGCAATGTGAATGTTTGACGTTGAAAATTAAAATAAAATACGTTAAATACGTTTAAAATATGCAATTGACAGTGGCAGAAAATCTCAAATTCTACGTGTTTTTGTAAGAGCTGCTTAGAAAAGCGTACGTTTTCGTCCTACTTTCACTGTCGTCGAAAATTGCCGGAAATTGTGCGTGTCGCTCTACGACACAATCAGAAAATGGACAAAAGAAGAGTATTGAATAGGAGCAACTACATATCGAGAATTTTCGTACAATTAAGCGGTATGAATCACCTCGAATTACAATGTGAACGAGCAACACAGTTGCGTAACTTTCGTGGCGAGAGAAGGTTGACGAAGGCCAGAGCCGAAAAAACCGAAACGAACTTATTTATGGTCAACATACTCATCACCTATACTGACATTTAAATGATCGAGCTCCGAGAATCATACACGAACGTTATTTACAGTTATTAGAGACCGTTTTATTTTTTCGGACGGCTCATATGCATACGAGACGTACAGCAGAACCGCATAATAAAAGCGAACAATCCGGGCGAAAAGATAGACGAAAAACTTCCGTTGCGTCATCCGATAATGTATCGATTCGAAATCTATGCGCTATTGGGAAATTAATAATACATCGGTTGTTTAAAAATGAATAAAATATTGTTCGCGCTGTGTGGAAATGAGCGGTTGGCGTTCCGCTCAATACAGTAATGGGTGGGTGGTCGCTATAATTATTTAGCGCAGAAAAATGAATATGTACGTAAGGGCAGGATACGCCGCCATGGATGAGGAAATACGCCAGTGGTGAGGAGCCTTCGTGATTACTAAAATGGGGGGCCACAATCAGAGTTGAATGCAACGCGTGCCGAAATCCTCTCGGAGACTCGTATTCAATAGCAATATTACGAACGATTGGTTATAATTAATAGCGTAATGGGCGTATAATAGAATATTAAAAGATACGCTTCGAGTTTCAAGGAGATTGAGCGCGTTCACCTCGAATTTTTGACGAATCGTCGCCGACAAAAAATGTAGTAATATCATACCACGAAACACTAAAATTATACGAATATAAAAATATTTTTTGGATGAATGAATGTCATAAAAACAATTAAATATTTTGTATGTAATGACGTGCTTAAAAAATCGCAAAAATGTTTCGCATACGAAAATTGCAAAACGAATCGTAAAAGAACACGAGTCTCGTTATGCGACCATATTTAGGAACAATTCGGTTTTGTCCCCTAGTCGGCTATGTTGCCTTGAAAGCTCATATACTGTGCATTATTCTCATTTTTAACCTTCAATTGTATACATTTTTGCTCACATGCGACTTTACTATCGTGAGAATAAATCAGAGTCGAAAAATAGTGAACGTTCAGCCTGGACGTGACTCGACCGCACAGATTTCGGAAAGACGAAGAAAAATCAAAAAATACAAGACATGGCTGACTATGATTTTCATGGGAAATGAGCAAATAGAAGCAAATCGAAGCGACCGGAACATCATATTATTTTGAAAAGATCGCTAATGAGATGAATTATAAAAACGGAAAGGCGTGAAACATAAATTTACGCGAATAGTTATGGAAATTGCACAAAGCGCAACTGTGGTAAATCGGCAGATTTATTTCTAAACGCAAACTCATAAGCCTTGAAGTGAATAAAAAAATTACGTCGATTTCCTTTCTGTTTCGCAAATTCATGTCGGCAGTTCTAGTAACAACTCAACTACCTGATCGTTTTATAATTGTCTACTGTCGATATGTTCGAAATAATGAAACCGAACAAAAAGGTTAATTCGATTACATGTAATTAATCTTATTTGAACCAAATTAAATTGAAGCGATGATCGAACAACTTCGGTATGAATTTATGACGCAATATGTTATTGGAAATATTGTACACATAATATCAAATGACGATTACTTTGAAAATTAAAAAAAAAAAAAATGAAACGAATGAAATACACAAGTTTCAATCAAATAGTATCATAATTGGTCAAACGGAGGTTATCAGTCAACCGTAACGAAAACTTCAGAATGTTCTAGCAACTAATTACGAATTAATTAGACCGACCATGCATCATCGCGGCTGAAATTATATACCCATTAAGTGAACGCGTGAGCAAACCAAACCATCATGTTAAATTACATGAAAAAAAATTACTGAAAAACGTGGTTGAACGACTGGAATCGACGTCCATGAACGAATAGCTGAAAACGACACGTTTCTAATCGTTTTTTAACAAAAATTAAAAAAAAATACCGTACGTTTCTTGAAAGTATCATTAAAAATATACATGTAAGCACTGCATTAATATCAAATCGACGTTCAAAACCAAATAAAACAAACTATGGATATTTTATTTGAACAAAACGCCGTTTTATGCAAATTTGTTACGAACAATTTATTCTGCAGATGAAATACGAAAAACGTGGAGATGACAAGCGGAATATGCGATACGAAAAAAACAGATATGTTTATGACAAATTTGTATACATTATTCAAAATTGACAGCAGTTTATAAAAACGGCCGACACAGAAGCAACTGCCATATACAAAATCTCAACATGGAACTTTGAAATTTGAAACGATCCCAAGTTCACAGTTTACTGCCATAAATTTAACAAAAACTTCTGAAAATCCTTAAAAAACATACCGGAATCGTTCCAGTCTAGACAACAACTACCGAATGATCAAAAGAGGATAATGTTTGCCGAAACACAGCCACGGGCGGCATAACTCGTAACGGGTTTATTACAATGTGTATACTTTTATAATGAAATCATTATGGGATGATCTAAGAAACGTGTTCGCCGCAAAGAGAGGCGTATTGTAAAGCTGTTTGTATCCATGGTTTGGTGAGTTCGTGCAGCTGACTTGTGCACGAAAAGCGTTCGCTTCGGATCGCATTGACGTAAAATTGTTCAATATATGTGGCGGAATCGTGTAAAAAAATAACCGACCGAGAAAACTGTATACGCAACGTTAAAAAAATAAACAGTGGCGCGTTTGCAAAACTCTCGTTACGTGAAGTAACCCGCGATGCAATTATGCAACTTTTACGACATGGGAATATTTCTGCACGAATTTCGACCACTATCCCGATATGGCGATTAAGAGCGGCCCGAATCCGTGCGACTGTTTAAATTATAAACGACAAAATAATGAAGAGAAACCGTTCCGAGTGCGGCATCAATTCGAATTTCAATCATGCATTTCGATTGAATTCGACGCTCAATTTAGGCGTCAATGCGATCGATTGTCAACGCAGAAAATTAAAACTCATTATCATGTGAAATTTCTCCGATCTCGCACGCGTTTAGTTCACACACCGCACACTTTCTTTTGTCAAAAAAATCGATGAAACAAACTTGCACACATACACACACGCGCGTATAAAATTTCATGCGACTGAACGGAAAAACAGTAAAATTTCTCGAGACTCTTTCGTCGACCTTACATGTCGATCATATCCGAAGGACGGACACTCGAGAATGGCGCCTACAGCTTAGGAAGGTTTTCCGCCGTTTTCCCGCTTCTTTTACGACATTTTTTCGGATTTACGACCCGTCTGTAATGTCAAGTGTCTGCCCGCGTAACACACATATCGTACTGCGAACAGTCACACCGGTTCTCCAGGGTTTGAAAAACGAGGTCCGCGAGGCCTCTGTGGTCTCTAGGATCGTGTGTGTGTGTATGTGCCGATCCAGACCACATCAGAAACGCGATACCAATCTGGAGGTATCGGGTGACCGGCCATGGCTTATGCGGATCGTAATACTGGAGATTGATCGTCGTCATTCCAGTAAATGATGATTCATCGGAAGGCATTTCGTAGATATCCTGATGGTCGAGTAGAAAAAATCGAGGATACAGATTCTGAATGTTGATTGTGGTGAGGCGACTGTTTGATATGGACGTCGGTAGTCGAGATTCTTGCGTAGATAAAGTGAATGCGAGTTTCCAAGGAACGGATGGAATCTTCCACATTAATGATATAATATTTGTATAAACCGTAAGATTCAAATGAGTGAAATCAAGTGAGTGAGTACTTTTCATACAGCATGATTGATGTGTGTGTACGTACGTGCACTGGTTATTTTATTTGACTCGAAACCGGAAAAATGTAATTAAGCAAATCGGATTCATACAGTTTGCAGGTTCTTATACAAGATAACACGCTTCACTAATATCAACTTTCCGAAGTTTGTTAGAAGGTAATTTCAGCTCTCAGTCAATCTAATTTCCTCTCTTACTTATAAAGAGATTTCCTATTCCGATGTTCCTCGTCGTCAATATTTTCTACATTTCAATAGTTTCGAGTCTCGTTTCCGTAATGTTTCCATTGTGCGTATGTAATATAAAACAAGAATATGTGACATGGCGTGCGTATCATATGACACTTCAATTGCTCATAAAAAACACTTATCAAACTTTCACTGTTTGGAGTGTATGTGAATCCAAAGTCGGAAAAACGTCTTCTTAATAAAATATAGATTAAGATAGACATCTGGAAAATGTTGCATGCTGCATATTTACAATAACAATAGATGTGAATATATAGATAATTTCCATCTGTCGGAAAACTGTCATGCGTTTAAGATTTACAACTTCTACAATTAATAGCTTCAAATTAAATACATTGTTGTTGGAAATCCGATATTGCATAATTTTAAAAATAAATTCAATTATTTTCATGCACACTAACGAATAAACAAAAAAGAATCATCCTTGATTTAAAGTATATGAATCATCGCGCGATTATTGGAAAATTGAAACGGAGAACGATCGTAATTATTCATAATTCATACACTGAATCCTTGTTATTTAAACGTATAACCAATCCAAAATACCAACATAACAACTGATACACAAATAGCTATTGCAATAAACGATTAGATATAATTTATATTTACGTTATCGCAGACAAACAGAATATTTATAAAGATATCAATATCGCTATCGATATTTTCACAATACATATATATATTTTTCTAAATACAACACTTTCGCAACACACTGAAACTTCGCTAAAATTGAACCGACATATCAAAAATTTCAGCAGCGAAAACGAAAAACATCCGCCGCCGAAAATACAAACGGCTCAAAAGCACATAAATTCGATGGCCACCACCAATCGACTCGCATGAAAAACCGATGAGGACACGAGTCGCAGCCATCGACTGCGAACGTGCAACGACGTTTATGGAAGCTCGAATGTGTGTGAAGGTTCCGCATCGTGTCCACCGCGATCGTCATCTTCAGCATATTAACGTTAACATCAAATCGAAAATTCAGACGGCCTTGGATGCGTCAACAGGAAGCCCGATCACGAAACGGTTTTCCTCTTACACGAAGATTTCCTTTAGTGTTTATTTCTCGGATTGATACCTTGGTCAGATCATCGATGGACCCGTAGTTATCCGTGGCGACGGCGATGTTGGCTGCCGAACCACGAACAACACATGACGTTTCCCGGTCAGCGGACCCCGCTGGGGCCACCGTAGGACGGGCACGGCCAGACACACGGACACATCTAACAGAACACTGAGTCACACCGCGATCACGTCACGAGTCACACGTCACACGGGCTACGGATAAGCGGGGGACCGAACGACGATGGACGTCCGCTCGTCGGGACGACAGCGACTGTACTGCTTGGTAAGGGGGCCACGAGACGCACCCGCACCGGTTCTCCGCACCGCTGACTTCGGCCAGGTGTACGTAACCATCGCAGTCGAATGTCTACCGTGATTTTGATCGAATGTTTTTTTTTTTTTAGTGATTTTTGAAAAATCTAAAGAGAAATTCTGAGGTGTCAGTGATAATGCGAAATGGTTATTTGACAATCTGGTAAAATGTGCGATAGTATTATCACATGTGGAGTATTTCTGATAATATATGAATGGATGTTTATTCGAATAAAAAAATATATAATTTTTATGTAACTTTTCGTTCGAACAATCCACTCCAAAAAAGTATTATTTATAAATGTTTAGTATTCCTATGAAAATTAAGTAATCAAATTTAAAAAAAAAACATGCGCTGATCAACATCATAAAAATGCTTTGTACTTAATTGTAAAAACGGTGCGGATAAACACACAGGCCGAAACTTAGCCTATTAGAGAGAAACTGGCACTGTTTCAGTAATGTCGCGCATAATCTGTGCGATTCGTTGGAAAATCGGGTTAGCGTCGTTTATCAATTGTTAATTGGTTGTCAGGTGTGCGAAACTTGAAATACCCGCGAGAGGGTTATGCGGTGCGAAAATTCGCTCGTGCTGCACGGATACTGTGCGGAGGAGCGTTTACGTGCCCCCGGACCGGCACCTTTCGAGATCGCAAAGTCGGTCAAAAGTGAGGAAGAAACCTGTCCGAGATGGTGACTCCGACTTTACCAGTTCTTGACGATTTCTCAAGGTTATGTAGATTTTTTTTTTGGAGGTCATCGGACACTTGCATCGACGCGTTCGGACAACGGTATACAACGGACTCGGCGCGTGGCGACTTCGCCATAAACAATGGTGTCTTTTTAGTGCGTGAATTCAATTACCCGTCTTTCAGGCAGTATAAACACCTTTTCGATTACAATCCTCCGGTGCTTACCTGAAACAATAAAACAGGTATAAATTAACGAATGTAAAATGTGAAACGACAGGAAACCGATCTATGGTGCGCATGGCAGTAGGTGAATAGTGTGTACCGCAATAATGGTTAAAAATTGCAGTACGCGTCATTATGGAAAATATTTTTCGAATTGTGAAAATTGTTGGTGAGAGATGATTATATAGATAGTTGGTTGTTCGAAAATATCGCATAATTCCATATTTCATATTACGAACGATATGAAAAATATAGTATTGCGAGAAATTGATAGGTTTTGAATGCGCTTGTAATTCAGCATTCGAAAGATCTGTCAAATTGAAAAATTACAAAATTGGCTATTCGAATGAGAAGAGAAATTGAAAAATTTCTAAAGTAAATTACCAAACTAAACAAACAGCGGATTATTAAATGAATATTGCTTACACAAAATATATCGCAAATATATCCTTCAGTTAAAGCAACTATTTAGCAACGGTTCATTTATTGCCTTCACCTTAATCGATATGGTTTTTTCTTTCATATTATTCAGACGATGTGGTGGTAACTAGGCGACTGGTCTGAATAGATTTTCACAATTCAGAATACACACCACTACGGCTTATTGTTAATTTTTGAAAGCGCGATTCAATATCAATCGCAAAAGGAAGTATATTTCATTTTGAAAGTGATCGACTCGATCCGAGCTGACTTGGGCCGTCTATAGCGATAAATTATACAGACGATTCGAAAAATTAACGACTGAATACACCAAACAAAAAGTAATTAAAGTAGCGCTTTGGGCGATAATTATTTTTCGGCGATATCAACATAAAGGTGAGCCCGCTCATTCTTTTTTATTTGAAGATCACAGTTTCGTTTTCACTTTAATGAATTGAAGCAAAAAAGGCGAAAAATATTTTCATTAACTAAGTTCACCGGTATTGTAAAACTCAGATCGTTAACCCGGTATTAGTCATACCGGCTCCCAAGTATTGGAAAGGGTAATAAAATAAGCTTTTGTCATAATTACATCAAACGATGAATAGAATTTAATTTGGAATCGTAGAAAAAAATCGAGGTTTTTTCATTATTGTATAATCGCGTGATCGCAGCTGCGAACTTTCGGCGCGAACGCGTTAAGATAATTAATTAACTTTTACAAACATGCGTTAATCCGCAAATGGATACGAATGTTTCGAAAGAGTAATCACGCCACAGCCGTCCGCCGATTATGTGAACCCATCGTGAACGCATTTGTCGAAAATTAATAAATCACGTGTGTTTCTCGTAAACATCTTTCACATTCCTATGAGAGAAAGGTCGACCTTTAGTTCGTTCTCTGGCTACATAATGGCCCTTTACCTTGTTTAGTCGTTATGCCAAATTTGGTGATGGTTCGATGCCTTCGATAAGGTCAACTATTTAAAATAATCATTTATGAAGAGCACGTTTCGATTAATCAAACGTCAAATACACATGCAAAGCGTTCGATGATTGATCAAATAAAGAAACAGACACAAAACATTCAAATATTTATATGCGTCAATGAAACAGAAAAATAACACAAGTGGTTTGTTATCGATCGTTTTGTGTTCAGGCTTCTGTGAAAGATCAACTTGAGAACCCATTCGTACAACAAAAGAACCTGCACAAGTGGAATGTGGAATTAAAATATTTTCGTTTGACAGGCTCGAAAATTCATTACGATTACATAAAATGGATACGGGAGGAGCTTATACGGCGCGAGACCTTCATTACATAATTCATAGAGGTAAAACCTAGTTTTGCGTAAGGTATAAATAATGAATCAAAATGTCAAAAGGGCGACGTAAAACTTTATTTTTATATTAAAATATTAAATAACTGGTATCCGACGAGAAAATTCCATACATGGCTAAAGTTCCATGGGAATACATATGTGTCGAGGTGAGGTGACGTCCTCTTCGAGCAATTTTTCAGTCACTAATGAAATTACGTTGGAAAACAAATTATATTGAAGTCATGTTTCCACCGGACCGCGTTTGAGCGGAAATGAAGCGAATTTTTGTCAATGCTAAATTGCCAACCAACAACAGTTACGGTCATGATCACACCATTTGATATCGCGTTTTTCCGTTTCAGAAGCAAACATTTGTTGTCCGAATGCAACTCGTCGGTTGAATTGCGGAAAATATACTGACCGTGCGGTTTAGAATTAATTCAAGAAAATTAATATAAATCATCTTTAAAATATGAATAACATATACGAAAAAAGATTATTACTGAAATAAATCAAGGTGATACATTATAAAGCTCGTTGAAGAAATGTTTTTAAACAAGAGTATTTCATAAAAATACACGCGTCAAACGAACACGCGAATAACTGAAAAGGTCAAACGTGCGAAATCGAGCGAGCTTCTGAAAAATTCATAAATTATACAAAACATACGTACAATATAAGACTAAAGTATACAATTTTACATTTCACATTCATTTGAAACCAGAGCTTTTTCCACGCAACTGGTCCGAAAGTGAACCGTCATCATGTCTATAATTCAAGAGGACTTTTATTAGATATCCGGCACGCCTCGACACCGTACGCATCCAAATTGACAATGCATATTGCGCAAGAACAATTTTAGAAACGCCCCAGAGCGGTCCAGAACCTGCTGTTTAACCTTCATGTACCGTGACATGGCGTTTCGTTGAAAATTTCACAAATATCACACTTTTTATGGACGTTCGTGTGTGTGTGTGGTGTAATTACCAAAACGCTCCGGGGCACTATTCGCCGATACGATTGTTATGTTTTTCCATGACTCGTTTGAAAAAACATGTGCGATGGGTAAATTTCGACGATGTTCCGTGTGAAACGTCTCGGTTATTTTTTCGATTTTAATTTTGTTTGTTTTCCTAATACTCTTGTGAAAGAAAATTATTTGAAATATCACAAGATTTTTAATTAAGTGTTAAGATGAGCGAATGCACTCATTGCATTTGCAAGGTGAAATATAATAATAATATAAGATACTAAAAACGTTTTTAAAATTACATGCACTAATGATCACCAATTTAAAATCACATAATACAAACAGTACACAATAGATATGCGGCACAAAGTAATAAAACAAACATTACGCGGCGGCCACACAAGTTTTTCCATTTTATCACTCCCATCATGCTTTACTACATAAAAAAACTTACAAAAGACCCATTCAAGATACATCACATCGAAAAATGAAAACTATGCGTTCGTATGCGAGAGGGGTTCCCGATACAGATAAGAAAAACACGCCGCCGATGCGATCAATACGGAAAGTGAAATCAGGGCCGCCGTAGAGAGCTCGGCGTTGATAATGATGGATTTTTTCCATCGAAGAACTGACAAAAACGATCGTGTCATCGCCGATTGCGACGACTGCGATGATGCTGCAACGCTCCCGATTTCCTGCACTTTCCAAAATCGAATTTTCACCGAACACGCCTAGGCTTTTCCATAAACGGCGGCGTTTTATGAACGGACCGCTAGTTTATCAATATGCTAATATCGCACAACACATACGTGGTTTTTGTAAGTGAGCGCAGACTGATTTTCGTAAAGGAAATGAAAACAGATATTATATTCATATTATAATTGTTATTGTATTCCGAGTCGTCAGCGAAGCGCGAATTTGATAGTCGATTGCATATTACATATAGTGAAAATTTAAATCGACGCATAGCGAATTTTTATTCATCGGAGAAGAGTCGGTAATGTTCACACTTGTGACGATACACGCATGTTCGATTAAATGATACAAAATCCAGCAATTAAAAGAAAGTTTACTGATGTCATATCCAATATATCTGATCGAAAGTGTAATGGATAATAGTTGCATACGGTGAAATTTGAATGACACTTTACGTAATGGAAGAGAAATTAAAAAAACAAACGTTGCAGAGTTAAAATAAATCAATTCCGTTATCAAGTGTGCAATATCTTACAGACGTTTTCGAAAAATAATCTCTAGAAAGTAACAACGGTTTGCGTTTTTATTTTTCTTAAAGCAGCGCATTATAATTATTTGTACGTGCATGGAAACAAAGATAAGACAATACACACGAATCTGTTACAAAGTTTGCACACGTAACTGCTTTCAGATTAAATTATTTAAATACGTCGAGTTCGTTGCCGCACAGTGGAAAATTGCGATATATGCGCACTTCGATCCAGATAGCATTTAACTGTTCGGACAATAAATTTTACTCTCGTACCAATCAAAATCAATTTCAAACATCAGCGTGTAACGAATAGTCGATGTCCGAAGGTTACTTCACTATCCGGTTCGTCGAAGAAACCAAAAGATGTATGTAACGAAGTCAGTGTGTCGGAAATAGGCCTGAGGCTCATCGTGCATTTATTGTACTCATTATTTATGCAACTCTGTTTATTTTAAACAATTTCATCTAATAATAGACTCTAAATAAAAAAGTTAAAAGCGTGCTCTGCCGCTGTACTCGACTTTTACTCGAAACTTTCATTGACCATAACCGTCGATTATTAAAAAGAAATGTGAAAAAAAAAACACGACGAGAAGACAGACATATCGAGCGAAATAAGGTTTTACAACGTTCACAGAACAATCTAATCATCGTAAAAAAAAGCCTCAATAACATTTATTTTCGCGAAGTGAAGTTTTATAACGTATAGCGGGGAATTTCATTAAATCAATTTTTCATCTAGATAAAAGAAAACAGTCCGGAAATCGACAATTTCGACGTAACGTAACGGCAACATAAATCGGAAAACAATCTGACTCGGATGACTTGATTCCTATGTCGAATTTAATAATGGAAAACGCGACTTGCGCGACGCACCATGCCGCATGTGCGCCGCGACACAATACACTTTCCAAAAATGAAAATTACAGACAATTTTTCTCCTCCGGTTCCACGGTAGGGCCCATTTTGCAACGGCCACGTCACTTCCGTCACCCAGATTTTGCAACCGATGGACAGATCGAAAGAGGCGAGCCGTCGGCCTTTTCCGGTGTTTTGTGGGGGTTTCGCGTTGTGCAACGCCGATAATAACAAACGGCAGATAGACCGTGGAGTACGACAAAAAGGTGTGCAGCCAGCCGATTGTGCAACCGAAGCCATCATCCAAGACTGCAAGTGTGGT
>JAOXNN020000001.1:1212274-1324683 GCA_028571205.2 Hydropsyche betteni
ACCGTGGAGTACGACAAAAAGGTGTGCAGCCAGCCGATTGTGCAACCGAAGCCATCATCCAAGACTGCAAGTGTGGTTGAGGACGGTACGGTTGTTTTTTCGTGCCGCGGAAAATCGGCTGAAAGGTCTTCCACCAAGGCTGCCTCGTTTATTTTTTGTGCTTTAATTTCGGTGAGTAGTTCGTGACGAGGGTCAGTTTAGTGACCAGCGCCCTTTTTTCTACGAAATTAACAGATCGGATACGTTGTACGTGCGAAAAGTTCAATAGCTCCAGTAAAATTGTTATTCGCAGTCCCTTGACTACACGGAGCAGACATGCCATAAATATTGATATACACGCAAAAATTATAAACAAACCCTTTGTATTTTTTTAATTATTCTAAGTGGTGCAAAAACTTTATACGAGTATGTATAGCAAAAAAACTAGTTTGGAATTGGTCCACGGTCAAGTTGCTACCTTGTCTACTGAGATCGCAATGTCTGGCATAAGAGCATTTATATAAATCGACAAACGGAATCGATAACACCTCTATCTGTGACTCATACTAAATCATTGACGTCAAATTTTGTTTTTCGTTTATTTTAAATAAGTAGTTTTCTAAATGGGAAAGTTCGATTGACACGGCAGATACAATTAATTCACGTATGTAAGAGCATCAATTACTAAAATATTCAAATGAAAAAAAAGTACAATTAAATATGTGGAAAAACGATAAAAATTGAGTAAAAGTCAAATTTTTGATGAAACTACTCTAATTGATTTAATATTCAAATCAGCGAAACTTTATATTGAAATCATAACATTATTATCAATATATGAAAAAAAGGAAAGTCTCAATTAACCATCACGATTGATAATTGCACACTCGAAATGCATTTGATTGCCGGTTGAAATATTTAAAATGTGGGGATGTGGGTCGAGCATAAAAGAGCCTTTCGAACATACAAACAGATCATGTAAGATTATGCGTACATATTTTTTAAGAGCGCGGAGAAAACCAATGTGAACGAGTATGATTGATAGATTCTTCAGTTTTTTTCTTAGTTTTTTCAAACCTAGATTTGCGAATGAACCAGCAAGATGATAATCAATAACAGACGGACAACTCACTTTCCAAACATGAAATCTATCAATTTAAATGAATTATACAAAAAATGTTGAACTATGTCATATACAACAGCAGACAAATTTATCATCACTTTTATTGATTTCGCATGCCCCGTTTTTAAACTTTCGTTATTTTTCAAATAAACGAAAAATGCACTTACAAGACAAACAATGTACTAGAGACATGCGGACATTTATTATTATCGTCTATTGTTGAGCACGTGCATATGTACTACCTGTAACAGTTACAATGTAAACGAATTCGTCGATTATTTTGTATTTCGTCTGAGAACTTTCTCTATTCTTTTTCAGAAGAACCTTCTAATCAAAAGCTATTACGAAACTAGCACTTGCACGACACATCTACACATTACTGATTTTACAAACGACGTCGATTATCTATTGCCCTCGCCCAGCATCGAGTACGTGCATGCTACCAGTGTCAATTACATCTAATATCCAAGTAAGTAAAATTGTAAAAGTTCACCCATTACGCTGCATCCTACCCATAAAACTTTCTACATTTTATTTCTGAGAAGATTTTAATGACCAAAAGCAATTTAACAAATGGCACATGTATGACGCATCGACAGTGCAATTGAAATTTCAACGTAGGTACATCATTGCACTCGCCCACCGTCAACGGTATACCCATCGACAACACCTGAAAACTTTCCCTATTCACCATCAGATAAATCTCATAATCGAAAACGATCTTGAAAATAGCACCCGCGAGACCCGTCGACATCGCCGATTTGTAAAAGACGTCGATTGTCTAAAGCCCTTGCCCATTGTTGGGCGCGTGCTGCGTTAATTCTTTTGTTCGAGTATTTCTCGCGGTGGATACCACGCCTGGGTATACCATCATCATCAGCAGCAGCCTTCGTTGTCGGCAAGTGGCGATGATTGTGCCATAACAATTAGACGTGAAGGCACGCGCGCGCGAGCCGAGCGCACCTCCACTTTCATTTCTCCGTTGTGCTGTTGGGTCTCTGTTACAAATAATAATCGCGCTGTTGAAACTGCCGCACAGTTTCTCCTCAATTAGAGACCTTGGGGTCCAAGCGAGAAAACCGCCGACGATATAATATCGTTCGTAATCGAGCCAAATTGTGAACGCGTTTAGCGGGGCGTTATAGCGCGTCGGCCACACGATCGTCGAACAAATTGATTGAACGCCGCAAACTAGACCGCTTTGACACTTCCTCATATTGAAGCGGCATGTGTTTACGATCACGTGAATGCGAATCGTATGTGAAACGCATCGATCAGTGATGATTTTCATCGATTGACACCGATTTTCGGAGAAAATTGTATAATAGATTAAAAAAAATGAGGTTACATGTTACAAACGAATGATGAAAATCGTTTATTTGGCTCGATTTATATTAATTAGATTCTATCTAATGAATAAATGAAACATATCATGGCCGAAAATAATATTATTTAAGACACACCGATTAAAAACAGACACTATTAGATTACACGTACGCCGGTTCGATAATGACGACTTTGCGGCTTTTTTTCGCGACAGGAAATTAACGCAACACTGATGTGCAACACTAATAAGACGGATTGTGTAACTGTGAGACGACGAGGCTCTAATTCTATACACGTATGCGGATTTTATTGTGACGCAATAAATACTGTTTGAAGTTTGAAAAAACAAGTATTTCTAGTTGAAAACTGCTAATATCGCCGTGATGGGAGTTTTTTGTTAGACTTTAATTGCGTGCATTTTCGGTTAACGTCATTCGAATGCAACGTAATTATTTAGACGAACTTTGCCGTTTCAAAACTTTGCTCACTTTCAGCAAATTAGCATGCTAAGCCATTAGACACGTGAGCATAACTCACGTGCATAAATACGGAACGTAAATTTCAGTCTATTTATCAGCAGAATACCTCGTTATATAACGTCCCTCGTTGTTATTGCGTTCATTCTGTACATACAATATCAAAATATCCAATAATTAACGAGTAATTCATGCCTAACAATATATAATATAATAATTGGCTCAAACGCATAGAAATCAAATATAAAATTCACGTATTCAAAAGACACAAACGAAACTCATGAATTCTAAATGCAATTGGACGAGAAAAGCGACGAATCGGATGACGCAATTGCAGAGAAATCGACCACTTTTACAGTTTTCCGAGAAAACCGCGACGGAGGCATTCGGTAGGGCATTCGTCCACCGCAAAAAATGACGGCTTTTAGCCTGGAAAACCGCAAAACCGATTCCAACATAAGAAGAAGCACTCCAATAACGGTGAACTGCGACGGCGACGCACGCACGATTCGAGTGGATCTAATCATTGGTAAATTGAACGAATCATTTAGAAATTAAGAACTCGCAGCGGCATAATACAATGCAGAGTATATATATCTCAATAAGAACACGATCATGAAATAAATATTACGAATACGACCGACAAGAAGTTAAGCGGATAAAATCATAGAACGAGAGGGGTCGGAGCGGGAACGTTCCGCGAGTCCTCGGACGGATTATACCCAATGAATGCGGCCTGTGAATGATCATGAAGACGATTTAGAAATTGGAGAAGCAACGAATGGGGCCGAAAGTGCATCGCGTGCTGGACTGCACTGGATTCACCGATGGCGGTCGTGCGCACAACAATTGCAAGTTGCACGCCAACCGAGTGCGCGACCGCAGAGTCAAAAGGCCATTCATTCGACTGTGCCGAATAACGATCGGGTCGTTCAGAGGTGAGTTTTTGAATGGCTTCACAAATTAAAAATCAGAATATTTAGGTTTGTTGTGTGCTCAGTTTTCAGAGTACTTTCGCTCCGACAATGGACAATCGAATGTACTAATTGAAAATGTTGACATCCGTCGCTCGTATCGAAATTTTTGTTTGTTCAATTTAAAAAGGTTTTTCGTGTTTTTAATAATCAGCATTTGGGTCACGGTATAAAGATTTCAGTGATGAAAGGAACGTGAGAAACGAATATTTTAGCTTTATACGTTAGTTTCCCAAAAACTTATGTAAGTATGATATTAAGAAGACATCGAGTGTTTAGAATGCGCATAGTTCAGTAATTCATAAGCCATGAGAACTGTAAACATTGCTGAATATTTCCATCGATTTTTTTTAACGAACGCACGTTAACAAGCGTCAATCACGAATCATCAATGATAATTGGGGAAACGAATTTAAGAAGAATCCAATATTATGGAATCATCCACAACACGCGATATTCACGGGTCGAAAATAATGATTTTGACATTGACACGGAACGAAGCCCCATTTTTACCCCAGAACGAAAAGAGCCCAGAACACAAAAATACTAAACTGCTCAACTTCGGCTGATCCATCACAAACAGTCATGGGAACGAGACTCGTGCAGAAATTCGCACTGGTTCGAAAAACAGCAGGATCACGAGCGGCAACTTCACAATAGTGCACATGCATTCGCACAATGTTTCGTCACAAACCACGTCGTTCACATGTTACACGTTAATTCGACGCACAACACCAATCAATATACGACACGGAAGCGCTGCAACAATCGCTGTCCTGGTTTTCACGTCCTATTTTTTTTTTCCAACAACGTCACGCAAAGGGAAAGCGGCGTCCTTTGACCGGTCACCAGTCGATACGTCGATTCCCACAACGACGGGACGATTTTGTATGCGAGGGGTTGAAATTGGAAAAAGCTGCTTGTGGCAGCAGCACGCGATCGGCCGTGTTTCAGAAGTCGAACTGATCGACCGAAGGCAGCCGGTTGATCCTGGGCTCCGACTTTTAATATTTGATAAGCCCGACTCTCACTTACGGCCCCCAAATATGAATAACTGAGTTACAGACAGAGTTTTCGATAAATAAATGAATACTAAACGGTATCAGTACGAAAATAGAAAACTTCCTCGAGGAATGTTTCGATTTATTTAACTGTGTAAATTCTTAAATTACTTTCGATACATAAAATGAAAACATTCATGTTTGTTTAGTTAACATGCTCTTTCCAGAAATTAAAATTATAACTTTATATTTAATGAATATTGTTTCGAAACAAACAAATAAATCAATGGCTTTTCATAATGCGCCATTTTCATTGTGAAACAAATTTTCAACAATAGAATAACTTTAATGTAACTACAAGCAAAATATGAAAAATAGAAACAATGGTGAAGATCCGCCTTAACTCGAAAGTATACCGGGTGGTCGTCAGGGGTGGTTAGATAGGAGGGAAACATGCGATTTGTTTACCAGGCGCTCGCTGGCACGGCATTTCGTTCTTGAAGGACACCGCCACTCTTCTTCTGCGTGGCGGTCGTTTCATAAAATGCCCACACAACTAGCTAGTTTCAAAATCGACTGCATGCCCTTTGATAAGACCGCAAACCGAACGAACAACACAGGTAGCGCATTAACTCGATTAGCCCATCAGCTGCTCGGAGACCTTAAACGAGTCTCGTTAATACGCGCAACGTCCACGCAAAACGCCGAAAACGGAACGTTGTCATTGTACAATTGCAACAATGGCGAATAAAATATCAAACGGCAAGAATAATATGCGACGTAATGCACACGGCGAGCATGTACAAAACGCACTATTACGTAGTGCGCAAAAACGATAATACACACACGCGTCTGTGGTATTCCTTCTTTCGATTCCTCTTCCTCGTTTTCGGATTCGCCTGTGAGTGTTCCCACGACGGCTTCTCGCGAAATGATATTTATCAAAAAACTCGACACGGCGAAAGATTAATGTTCGTTCGCCGCCGTTTGTAATCAGATTACAGACGCAAGTTTCATAAGCCGACGCGAATCTTAGCATCCATCCGACGAAGTGTGCGGCAAATCGCAATAAAGCAGATAGCGCAAAATTATACGAAAAATCGGTTAAGGAAGTGTCTGTAGAACCGTAAGTTATGGCTGCGGTTTAATATTGAATATGAAAATCTGGTAAAAGTTCAAACGATTTTCGAATAACAAATAAAAATCATGAAAAGATTATATATGTACGATAAACGGATAAATCATGGCCGCATATCACGAACTGTAAGACACGAACTTCAATTGATTGTGAAGGTAGAGTATAACCAAAAAATATCGAATCGGTTGGTTCGAGTGATGTCTCCGGCTAGTACCATGTCGACCCGTAAACGTATTTTACGTTAAAATCTATGAAGGCGAGGTGACCTTTGAAAAAATTCACCAATTGCGCTGTTAAATAAAAGCTTGGAGTTAAGAGGCTTGTAAAAGAGGGGAACGGCAATGACGTTCCATATTAACTTTACGCCAATCGGTGTGTCAAATTTTCTTGATTTTCAGCAAGATATCTTCCATGTCATGCGCAAAATTATGAATTTGTATCGATCGAAAACGACTGTTGGATAGATAGATGAGCACGAAACGCTAACCGAATTTTAGTAATTTTGCGACGTTATTTGCATGCTTCGTGACACAAAACTTCGTAAATTATCGTGACAAATCCGCCGAACGAAGCAGACATTGTCTTATCTTATGACTTTGAATACGAAACGATCCAGTCACGACAGAATATTTTTATAGATTATATTATACTGAATGTGGAGATAGCCAATATAGCGGTTACTAGGTTGCCCTACCATCATTTCGTTACCACTTCTAATATCATTTTAGAACAAATGGACTACGATTTATCTGCAAAATTGCCTTCGCCTTAAACACAATTTCTACCACGCTTTAATTGATGAACTGTATTTGGAGCACATGATAAAACGAGAAAAAATCTCAAGATCGCCGGGCAAGACTAATCATAAGAACGAAATATGATGAAACCGCTCAATCTTAAATGCACAAATCATGAATTTCCATTAGCGTGAACGAAGAAGTGAACGTTCGCACTACACTAGATAGAGCCCTAAGAAACTCGACCCAAGAACAACGATATCGGATTCGATATTGCGAATGCGAAAATTGCACGTGCATAATTCGACAAATGCATACGCACAATATGTGTTACGTAATAGTAGAAGATCGAGTTTCAAAATGGCATCGTGTCACCGCTGTTCGGCCCAGTTACCGACAGTTAACGGTACAGACCCGCGTACGTACTTCAAGTTTACTACCCTGAAAATGCGGATAGGCACACTTAATAAAATTATCAATCGTAACACAATTTTAGATTAGTCGAAGTACGATGATTCATACGAATTTCGAAATAGTAACGCACTATCGTACGTGAATTGCGATTTGGAGGCACACCCACCGAAAAGAACGATGCGTAATGAGAAGTGAACGAATCACTGCAATTAACATTCACGAATGCGAACGTTGCTCAAAAATACATTATATGAGTAATGCACATAAAAAAATGATCGGGTATAAGTTACAATAAGTATGTTTGTAATTCGATTTTAATTGACAAGTGTATATAATGGAGATTCTTGACATAGCATCTTGCCGGCTGAACAATGAGCCTCTTCTGTTTTTCGTACGGAATGGAAACAATTACAAAACGGAGAGCGATCATCTGATTCTGCACACGAGTACCTCTGTCGTTTTTCCGCAATTAAAATAGACAAACTCAGATTTATGGCCGTGATAATAGAGAAAAAAATTAAAAAATCGTAATCGGCGGTGAAAAACCTATTGCAAAAAGGAAAAGGCGAACCGAAATGGAAAACTCTCAAGAGATTTCGATGCGCGTCCGTTCATGGATCGTGAACACACCGGCCGACGTTAAATGGCCACTCTACCAGAAGAGTGACCAAAACATTCAAATTTCCTGCACTCGGCAGAAGGCGAAAGCCAGAATAGCGACGGAATGCCAAGAGAAAGAAAGTCTGATTAGAGTAGAGCGACATTTTAAAATACTATTGTCTAAGAACGCGAAACCAAATAAAGTAAAACTTTTAAACTTCGCCGTCGACAGTACGAATTGAAAAGGAAAAAAATGAAATGAATCAAAGGAAACGTCTGAACTTTGTTAATCTAAATAGGCGGCTGTCTCGGTTTCACTGCAATTATTTGCGGGTCGAATTTTTAATAGAGATCGACGACTATCACAATAATGAAAGTGGATAGCTGTCTATCAGATAAGGTAGTAGGTTCGGCGATAAATTATTTTTTAAAACGATAGAAGCCCCTATGAAAAGACTTAACAATATTATAGTTACTCTGATTCTTACAATTTATTATCGTCACGTATACTATCGATAATGTATATTTTTAGAAATCGCATCATTGCATCAAACGCGATAAGTTTCGTACATTGCAAACGTACAAAAATATTCAAATTTAATAATTTAAAAAAAAAATAACGTGAAATTAAACGGTAAGTAAAATTGAGTCTGATATACAATTTTATGTACAATGATAACGCTAATAAGAATTTCTATTCATTTTGAAAGTTTCGTAAGAATGTTATGATACAGGTAAACGTACGGCGAGAGTAATATATATATTATCATCGAACAGATATTTTATACAACTCTTTTCGTTTAATTATTATACAAAACGTAATAGTTTAACCGACACAAAAAAATCTCTATCTATTTCGAAATTTTGAATCGGAAGTTACATTCACAAATTGATAATAATTCGTTCCAGTCATTTATATTCAAAACAAAGTAGAAAAATTATTACGACCACACAAACCGATAACTATTATTTTTACTCAAATATAATATTAACAAAAACAGACGGTTTATTTAACAAACTGATTTCAAGCGGAAAAATATTTTAATGAATATCAACAATTCAACAAACCTCCCGCAAAAATATTCAGACGTTCGCAAACACAACCAGATATACATACCTGAAACAAGCAAAAACAAATTGAAAAACATTCATAAAACGTAACAAATAAAAAAAATTCACTTCATACATACACGAACACAAAAACGTTTTCATCAAATTACCATCGTTACGTTACGAGTTTTCCATACGTTTTCGCTTTCTACGGCAAAAAGTCCCCGCATCGAAAACCCGACCGTTACAATTCCGCAGGAAACTCGCCATCGACATCGAACCGGAGAGCAAACGTCATCTCTCGCGACGACAGAAAACAAATCACCACGATCGGGGCAATCGAATTTCCGCAAAAAACGAATTTTTATCGAAATACCACAGCACAGCCTACGTTATGCGATACACAGACGTGCTCGTTTCCACGGGAGCCGCGCTAAAAGGCGTGTTCGAATCGTCGAAGGTTTCAAATCGGATCCGATAGGAACGCGGCTGCGGCACGCAAGCGGACATTTCACGTGTATAATTGGACGCGTTTATTTATCGGTCGAGAGCCGTTCTTTATGCTTTATTGAACTGGCGAGGCGAGCCCACACATATAAGAAAGGTCGGTTCCCTTTCGACTGTCGAGCTTTCTTGTGATAAGCGGATATGCATTGAGCTTTGAACTCTCCGGTGCAGTTTACACCTTCCGGTGGGTTGAGCGGGCCACGTGCACCAGACAAATCGTAAAACGCGTACAAAACTCGAACGAGCTTTGAAATAATATTTAGAAAGCTGTTAAACGGTCGTTTGGATTCTTTCACTGCCCATAGTTTTGCTCATTTGGAGTTCAACAATAGATATTAGTTTCAGTAATTCAATATACTAACTTAAACTATGGACCTTTTAATAATTTAAATGTCACTTCTCGGAAAGATTAAATATGCGTACCGCAATAATCTACGAATTTATTATAAATCTAAGAATACACTAGCGTCGAGTTTCTGAAATATTAAATGAATAGATTCGTATATAAATAAAGGCGACCAGAATAGCGGCAGTTCTTCAAAAATAAACGCGATCGTTATAAGATGGTGAAACCTTCGTCGCGTCGTTACGAAATTATTTTCGGAAAAATGAATAATTTCATTGTGCCGAACTGTTCTGTCTTTCGTTTCGAAACGCAAAATTAAAAGATGAAGCACAAAAGAAACAAAGAGGATCTCCGGCGACGGCGTAATGTTGGTCATTCCGAAATGTCACAAAAGAAAAATGAACGTCGCGTTAAACGACGTCTTTGTTGTTTTTCGCGCCCAAAACGGTGAAAAATGCTCGATTTCGCGTAAAAGATAGAATCTACTTTTATTTTCTGTTTTTAGATAGCTACCGTTCCCGTTTCGAATCGAGAAAATCGACCCGAATCAAAGCAATACATGGAAAATACTCGAGTGAGACGTGCGGTCAAAAATTTGTAAATATATTGACTACTTTTAAAATCACATCATAATAGGAAGCAACGTAATTCATGCATGGTCATTGAGAATAATGTACTTCGTGAAATTCGCTCTCACGATTTCTTATTCATAATTCAGAAAAAATCAATGATGTCATCACAAGTGTGCAGCAACTCTGCAAACCTCATCGGCTACAATAAACAATTGTTGACTTTGTTTGAAATAGCAAGGATATCCAGCTAAAAAAGTACACTATTCAACATCCCATGTGCACTTAACCATCTCAAACATGCACTCATTCTCTTTTATAAAAACATCCAAAATTAGATTGTCACTATGAGCTCCAAATTCCATCATTACGCAACGACGACAATACAAGCGGTTACATAAAAAAAAATGATCTATTCAACAGCGTATCGCTGGTCGTAAATCATCGAGTATCAATGTTACACGTTACATATTTGTTGGATACACCTAGGTACACTTTCGTCAAATTAAAATTGAATAGGCCACACAACAAATTCAGGTCGCTCAATCACGCTTCATTCACATCACAATAGACTCAAAAACTCCATCAAAACGCATCGGTGCGAATCGAATTAATTGTCGGTAGATCGATTTACGCAACACGCTATATGGCAAATAGCATAATGAAAAATCGTTCGAATCAAAATAAATAATTAAAACGTAATTGTAATCAACGTTGCGTATAGTTGTAAATACACGGAGAAAAAGCAATATCAATAAACACTGAAATGAATGATTTTAAATTATATGCAATCAACTATAATGGTTACAATATAAAACAAAGCAGGTATATGAGAAAAAGGTGAAAGTTAGAATACGTACGCCACTACAAATTATCATATTAAAACGCGCAAATGTAATAAATATAAAACTAATCTTCCGCAAACCGTCGGGAATGAATTATACATGCGCAATTTATTAATAAGATCGAAATTAACATATAAATAATAAGCGCCCAAATACAATCCCATGAATGGCCGAATAGCTTGTCGTGAAAGTGAAATGGATGTTTAGACGTACATTATTTGCGATTCACTAATAATATCGTATGTAATGCGACGGCGATTTCAGAAACAACTATGTAGCTGCGATAAGCCAGATTGCTGTGTAATTCTGCGTTAACAATAATTTTCTTCGTACTCAATCAACCGGTGTAATTTGCTAAAGCACAAATACCGAAAGAATAATGGAAGACGCTGAAAGTTTTCATTTTGCGTTCAATGACGTGAGAAAACAAACTAGTACGGATCGAGTTTCATCGAGACAATGAAATTTAATACCTACGCATTTTCAGAATTTTTGCTCTAATCACACGAAAACAATGCAAGTTTACAAAATGAGTCTGAAATGCACCTTCAAAAGACGAAGGACGAAATCGAACAAGAAACCGATTGAACGCCCACAGATCACTAAAGAACAATAGTGTTTCGTTTTGAACGGATAAACAAAACCGAGTCAGTCGTGTGTATAAGAACAAAATTTATACGATTGTGCAATATATATTTCCTAGTAACTATTGCAAAATATGAACACGTTTTAGTTGTGTCAAAAGCAATCAAAATAATTGATGCAAGTTAAAACACGAAGCCGTACGTTACACTTAAAGTTATTAGTAGCAAATGATTAAAAAGTGACTCATATAAATTAATACGGTACATAATGTGTTGTTAGCGAGATTTTTTAATGGTACAAGTTATTCATGTTGTGGTTCGATGGACCTCGTAAAAGTATTTTAATTGAATGTCGCGTTTATGCCGGAAAATATTTCATCATTAATTGGCTAATTAGATTTTTGACCGAAGAAATTTCAATTATGTAATTTGAAATTGGAAAAACTTTCTTGTATAAAAGAAAATAAAAAAGGTACACGTGAAGTTCGAATTGTCAATTTTTTTATAATTCATACGAATTTTACAAGATGCATCAAGAATACAGAATATGAAAGTCGACAAAACACGTCTGCACGTAATCGTTTTTTAATGCAAGCAAAATTGCTTCCTTTAATAAAAAATATATACAAAATGTAAGAACGTGAATAGATACAATCACATTATACAAAGTGAACCAATGTTCTTGCCTCACAAATAAATTGGCCTTATCGATCCTGTGTACGAAAGAAGCGATCGATACTCAACCATACGGCGCACCTTGCAAACAAAGGTTCACAATCATAAAGCGTGCAACACGTGACGGGAAAATTAGTTCAAAAGTCAAAATAAAAAGTCAACGTGGCCGCTGGAAAACGTATAAACATATTCCGCATTGTCGACGAGACAATTGTTAATGGATCCGACGTTCATACGCACACGTGAACGAGTGAAAGTTTCACGATTTTCGTTAAAAATCAGTCTCATCGAAAGCGACGGGGCTCAAAGCCAAAAGAAAATCGTAAACGCCAGAAACAGGAAACGTATCGATTTTTCGTAACAACGCCGAGGTCGGACGAATTTATGCGACAAGGAAAATTGCGAATAATTTCTCTGTCAAGGGAAAATTTCGGTCCAGTCTTGCGTGTCGTTATCCTGCGTTTATGCAACGGTACGTCTCCATTGTTCGAAAACGTTCATTGTGCGATTCGCGTACGTCCGCGCTAAATACGCAAGTGCAATTTCCATTATATTTTTTTTCGTTTTGTTCCTATTTCAGCGAAAGTGCGGCCGCGCAAACGCATTTTATTGTTATCGGTGCGATTATTCTGCATCGATTTCCGCGATATATAGATTCGCAAGCGTACCGTGTCCACTAAACATATTGCTTTCGCGCGCGCGCAATAAAAACATTAACGCTATTATGTATGCATACGAAAATGTGGCGGAAGTGTCTAATCGAATAATGTTTAACGAGATTTTTCCGATTTTCCTATTGTCCGAATATTTTCGGAACGTATTAGAACAAAACGGTTTAATTTATTCGAACGCGCTTGCATACTTTCACTTCGATTTTTATAATTGCGGTACAAAACGATCCACAGTATTCGAATTCACATGTATATAATGATCATAAGTCAATGTTAGACGGAAAGTAAATAAAACGAGTATGGAACGATAGAAACAATCGAGAGCTATTAAAATGAAACTTGTAGGAAGTGCACGTCTGATTCGCTTCGCACAACGTCGAGAAGTACAAATAAAAAAACTTAATTGAAAAATAAAAATAATGATATCGTTAAAAATAAATACTACATCATAAATGACGTAATTAAAACAAGATTTTGTATACAAATAAAAAGAGCAGTGTTAGTATAGTGTTGAATGCGAATTAATTATATTAATTGCAGCAATATCACGAATGTCCATGGTCGGTCAAACGAGTTCAACTAAACGTTGCATCACAGGTCGTGCCACGAACAACCAGATCTATTAACAAAGATAAAAATGGGATTCTGTCAGTTAACTGTTATCCAATAAAGAATAACAACTGGACAGCAATTGGAAAACTTCAAAAAGCCACTGCTTCGGCGTGACCACGTTTTTCAGCAGCCATATGCGCAAGCCGCGGTTCAGCTCAGTCACGATCCGATTGACAATAAGCCTTATATGTGCGCAAATTATACGTCTGAAAAGTGACAGAGAAATACGAAAAATGTTTGTGCGCTTCGTGACATTGCGCATTAGAATACGGACGCGTCAAAGGCTACAGTTATACGGTAGGAGAATTGACAATGCTAAAAATATGCACATATATTTCGCGCACATTTCCCATATATATTTTATGAATACGAAAAGAGCCAAATTCGGCATCGACGGCGGAAATGTGGGCCAAAATGAAAATATACAAGACGCAACGATGATGAAGAGCGGAACCTCAATTAGAGATTTTCAATGTGTGCGATAGATTTAATGCGGAATAGATAAAGTATCACCGCATCGAAAAATTCCCACGACGTCCACAATGGAACTGGTTTAAAAAAAAACGGACACAAACCGAGGCATATATCATGCGAATAATCACCGAAAATACGTGCATTTATGCAAATCGCCATACATCACCGTACAATTAGCCCAGACTCATAAATACGCCGAAAACGACTTGATTGATGAACTGGGGAAACTCAACAAATTAAGATCGATGCTAAACAAAATAACATGTTCGTCCATAGTGAATTTCGTATCGGTTATCGCGCACGCCGACACTTCTGAAGCTGAAAGGCCGATATTTTGCGTTCGGCCGCTGTCAAAGGCATCCGGCAAAATGGCGGCCGATTAAACGTTGGCATAACAGCCACAATAATGGATTTATCGGCACAATGTTGGTTGAGGGTCGCCACAAGGACAACCCCGTGCCGGGCGACAATACGAATGCTAATGACTACTCCGGATGAAGGCTAAGTGGTGCTAGGGACGTGGAAAATCGCCTTTGTGTTTGCATAGGACTATGTGCGTGTAACCTATTGGGGGACGTGGAAAATTTTCACGGTCGAGTCCTGAAATATTCAGGTTTATTATGATGAGGAGGATGGGAGAAATTTTTGGTGTGAGTGTTAATGTTTTAATCAGGAAAAACAGATAGTAAATATGTACGCTAAAAATAAGTGGCTATCAATTTGCCATTAGCTTTTAAAGGACTGGTCTGTGTTGTTGGTAGTCCACTTAAAATATATTTAAATAGGAGATACTGCTAATAAATAAATCTAAGAATTTAGTTTCACCCACAGGTACATATCGTTTCAAATATCATACGTCGAAATAATTTAACCGAAAAAACAATCAATAATTCATGGCGTAATCGTGCACTATCGTGTAATAATGCAATTTCGAACCTGTTCCTTACTTTATTTCCTTCAAAAAATCATATCTTCGATGAAATAAACCTTCCTCACATTATGAATATGTATGAAAAAATAATAGAAATAAGAGACTTATCGTGCTGCGGAAATCGGATATTTTTTTTACATTTCCGATATATTCATATATCGAATATAACGATTGAAAATATAATACTAATTATAATTACACATTCAAACAAACAATATTAGATAAAAGCTTGTGAAACATTTTTAAATCAATAACTTCCTAAAAAACATTTCAATAAATCACGCAAGAACACTATTACAAACATGCTCTAAACTGCAAAAGAAGAATTATGTTGTTATACATTTGAATACTGGTTGAATGCTTAACGTGTGTAAAAATTTTAAAGTTTTTTTATCAAAAATATTCACGGTCAACAATACACTTGGTATACATACGAAAACGATAAAAAAAAATGTGAATGTTACGCCATTGCTATTATAAGCAATACAATTATAAAACGATTTCGTAACAGGAACAAACGAATAAGCAACCTTGCCTGAAAAAAAAAACAATATTCGAATAATAGCCGTAATTTTGACAATTTACTATATAAACACAGACAAGAATCTTAAATCTATAATAGTAAACACATGTAATTCGATCTAAATTGCTTGCGGTATTAAAATAACTCGGAGGCGTTCGATCTCGTTCAAACTTCTAACACAGAACAAAATTAATCCCAAAGTATATTAAAAAAATTAAGGAAACTCTGCAGAAAAGCAGAATTTAACGCAAGCTCAAATAATAAAAGATTTTATCGCACATAAACGTTCATAATGAAGCGATTTCGTAAATTACAAACGTCTCGATGAAAACTCGAGAACTTTTTATATACCATAAAAGTTACACACGAAAACTACGTGACTACGACATCAAACACTGCCGACTCGTAAAGCTAGAAGAAACGAAGCCCGATATTGTCTAAATATGCACAAATCGATTCGATTACGTTCACAAACGCGATTCGAAAACACAATCGGAAAATTAAAAATCATCAAAAAACCACACACGAAAAACGTCCTTTTTTACGGACACGATATTCATGGAAGACTGCCCATGGCCTTGTACGGCAAATCGTTTGTTCCGACAACGATGATGTTTGCAGCACGCGAGACTCGTTCACGTTGAACGTGAGGCACCGAAACCCGAAATAATTCAAAAAATTCCGACTCCCGACCATCGAATCTCGTCGAACCGACCAAGATGACCGATCGACAATTTCGCCAACGAAAAGAAACCAGCGTCTCGTGGCGACGTACCACTTACTCTATATGCAAAATGATGTCAAAGAAAGTGCGCGCTGAAAACCTGACACCGGTGTGCACGGCAAAAACCGAACATTTTTCTATGCGGACCCCCTACCGAAGAAATCGGTCGTTAATGATGGAACGAGCCGAAGTCACGTAACAAATCGTATTTATTTTTTTATTTATATATATGCATATTCGGCCGATGATTAAACCCGATTCTAATGTCGGAAAGATTGAGTGCTTCTGGAAGCGTGATGTTAAGAGTGCGACCTCGCGGGGTCAAGGCGCGCTCACCGCGCAAACGTCATCGTCTTGAGCCTTATTACCGAAATAGATGAGAGTCTGGTCTAATTGAGAAGAGCATGTGGTTCGGATCGAGCGGTTAGTGTGATGAATAAAATAAAAATAACAGCGGAAAATTACGAAACGATGATTATTTGACGGCGGCGGCGATGTCACGGGGACGGGCATGCGACGAAGACCTATTGTAGTCGCATTTCAATCATAAACGTGTGTGATTTTAGAATCGGACACGTGGACATTTACATGTAAATGACGACGTTTAAAATGTGCTCTTATGATGATCTCGTGTTAATTAAATGGAGCGATCTCGCGCTCTTCCGAAATTCGTGTGAAATGTTTTCGTTACGAAATGAAAACTCGGTACGAACGGGTATCGAAACGCGTATCGAACGAGTATCGAGAAATTAACGCGTTTAATTATCGCATACGCTTCCCAACGGCCGTTAAGAACGAACAAGAGAAAATTACCGACTCGAACGCGGATAATTTAGCGTAAAATGGAACAAAAATGTTGTGAAAGTAACGCCATCATAACAATCGTCATGTAGATTCAGCAGTTCGCGAGTACGAGCTGCAACCGAGCGATTATCATATTTTTCCACAGCGATAAAATCGCTAAAAACATAAATTCAACACATTCCAAAAGCTGCTATTTACAAACGAAGAAAGTCACTAGAAAGGACGTTCAACCGCGTGATAAACGGTACGACCGATCTGTCATCGATCGAACACAAAGATAAACCTCTAGAGCAAAAGATAATTAATGAAAACGCTGTAAAACCGCATCGTTGAACTCTAACGAATCGGATTTACCGTAGCGCAAGTATCAAAATCAAACATAAAACGAACCATCATGACATCATTCAGCAGAATCGAACAAGAAACTGGATATCCGAGATCGGCAAGGATATTCCGCTAATAAATCAAGCATCGGTGGGTGGATAAGACATCGAATCTAAATTGAGCAACGAAGCGCACATTAAGCAGGACATTATTGCATAATTAGGCGTTGCATTCGAAAGCAGCGGATCGTATGCAGGTATTTACAATGAAGACATGCTAATTTCTCGTCACATTGAAGAGTGCAATCGTACGTGAAATCTGCAGGCGAACGACCGATCACGATGTGGAAACGTGACCAGCAGTTTTCACCTCGTCACGGGAAGTCTGTGTATATTCGTAGGCCACGTGTTTTCGACAGTAGTCCTTTTTCGATTCACCTTCGTGTGTGTGTCGAATATGCGGGTGTTATCGAAAACTCGGTTGCTAGTGCCGATTCGCTAACTGGCATACGTGTGTGCCGTTCTAAAATAACAAAGGGAAATACTAATAGGAATAAAACAGGATTAAATGGAGTGGAGTTTCCTCGTTCACAACAGAAGCCTGCTATTTGCGGCACGAAAGCGATAAGTGTCGATCCGACCGGAATGCCTAACAATTCGGAAGGCAAACATTCAATGTGTAACAATAAATTATTGAAATAATACTTTACTTTTTTTTAATATATCTATGTATATAAAAATGGACTTTTGTATATTAGACGGTGTTTCACTCTAAAACCGTTCGATCGATCACTATGGAAATTGGCATGTATATGTATTTTTTTTGTCTAGAAGGTTTGTGTATCATTAAAACAAAAAAAAATTCAATACAGTGGAAGATATGTCGTTTGTTGAATTTAATTGCCTTGGTTACGCGATTCATAGTCATATCAAGCTGTTATATTACTGGCAGGACAACGTCTGCCGGGTTCAGCTAGTTTATGTTATAATAACAAATCCGTTTTTAATAGGGCGACGTAAATTTAGGAATTTTCGTATAACATTTGAGCTCAATTTAATGATCAAAGAGAGCGACGATCTTTTTTATGTATCTAAAAAAACCGACAAAAAACCTTATTTAATACTTTAAATCCTTTATTGTTGACCGAAAATATTCCAAGGATGTTATAAAACGGGAGCCGCACGTACGATGGCATTCCTCAGGTGATTGCTACCTGTTGTCAGTGTCAGTTACATTTTTTAAGAATCTACCAAGGTAATCTCGTTAAATGGCTATTCCGAACAACGCACTTTTATCGATTTTTTCGCTAAAACCGACTCAACAATGCATAAATAACGAGACAATAAAAATTCTAGTGTTTTCGATAGAGTTGTCGATATACATATTCATAAAATGAATTGAAAAGCAAGGGTACAAGTTCAACGAGACGATGTATATAGATGGGGATCGTTTGCGATATTAATATTTCAGCACCCACACACTTTGATGATAAACCGTGGGTGGTACCAGTATCCAAATAGTCCTGTCTCCCATTTAAGGCAAAAGTTTATTAAGTGAGTTTTATAAGAGAGCTTACATAATCAAATAAACAAAACATTGATTGGATTCTCGGCGAAAATGGATGGTCGTTTTGATGTATGTTCATTGTTCACACAAAATAAAATCGCCTTTTAATTACTGTCAAATAAATAATATAGTCATTATCTGATTACAAAAATTATCACATCTGTTATATTTTATTGAAGATATAATTATGGATACACTCAATAAAGTAATTGATTGAAAGATTAAAGAAAGATTAAATGAAATAAAAAAAAGATAAGCTGAATATTATATCTATGACATTGGGTCAAATTTCATTTTGTTGATTCAAAATATTATCATTGCAATGATAATGTACAATAGAATAATTAAGCATATTGAAATATTCTTCACAATGAATTACTAAAATATGATTTGAAAAATATCGTTATGTGTCGGACTAATATCTAAACATCCTGAATTATTGTTTTGAAAGCGGTTTGATTTGTTAAAAATATAAATATTTTGTATTCTCAATTAAAGATAAACATATATGCCTTAATTTTTACTTGGAAAAAAAAACTAAAGCTTCTAGGGTTATATGCAATTAATTTCTGATGAAATTGCATGAAATACCAAATGTCAATGATTCCCTCTTCAAGGCAAATTATGCAAGGTAATTGAGAACAATTTGTTAACAAAGAAGAAAGAAAATATGTTTTTCAATCAAAAATTACTACTTATTGTTAAAATACATTTAACTGACGTTTACAACCTCACAATACAATAATTACTTAAGCTTAGCATTATATATATTTAAGATGAAACTGTCATGTTAACAATAATGAAACCAGCAAATTCTACTAAATAACTAACATTTACTAGTATCCATACACTACACGTATCGTTTGATGAACATAATTCAACGTTCGGTACTTCCTGTTCGTAAATAAACAAATGTTTTATAACAAAGCCCAAATAAATATACATTCACAAGTACATGAAAAACTTTTGATAAGAGATGATTTCAAATTTTGAAATATCTTTAATGTTTAGTTTTAAAAAGTATTCGTAACTCCTGTTTCACGATGTGAAAGTCAAACATCGTTTCATCAGAACGTTTATGAACATAAGCCAGGAATTAGCGACAGAAAAATATCAACAAGCAAGATAAATTAATCCATAAGGAAAATATATCAGTTCACTAAAAGCAATAAATAGTTAACGACAACCTTAGTTTTAAAACGTATTCGTATCTTCTGTTTCACGGTGTGAAAGTAAAACGTCGTTTCACCAGAACGTTTATGAACATAAACGTGGAATTAGCGACAGAAAAATATCAACATGCAAGATAAATGAATCCATAAAGAGTATATATCAGTTCACTAAAAGCAATGAATAGTTAACGCAAACTTAGTTTTAAAACATATTCGTATCTCCTGTTTCATGGTGTGAAAGTAAAACATCGTTTCAAAAGAACGTTTATGAACAAGACAGAAATATATCAATAAGCAAGATAAATGAATCCATAAGGAAAATATATCAGTTCACTAAAAGCAATGAATAGTTAACGACAACCTTATCGAGGCCACAATACATTTTCTACTCTCCGCTCCGGATTCCCAACAAAAATATTCATATCCACATCGAAATCGTTCCGCAAACAACATACTCGACTCGAACCCAGCCACACGGAAGAAAATCTAAAGAACAAAAAGCCAAACAGATAGAAAGTTTACCGTGTACTGAAAGGTGGTATTCGTAGAAGTGTAGTAACCGCGACTCATCTTCCGGCCGTCTTCCCGTCGATTCACAAAAGCACCGTCGACATGTATCCCGAAAAGAATGGAACGGGGAACTTTGAACCGGCCAAAGCTGGGGAATGGGAATGGGAACCGGGAGAGGCGGGTGTGGCTTCAAAATCGAAACGGGACACGGTCGTCAGGCGAAAACACTGCACGGACGCGCTGCGGAGCCCCAAGCGTCGGTGGGACACGGGACATGCGCCCCACGGGGGCGGAGGCGCTGATGGGCCTCCGAAGTGACAGCGGCGACAATCCGACCGACCGCGGCCGCCATGCGCCCCCTACAACACCGCATCTGGCGCGCTGTCTCTGTCTGGCTTGTGCGCTTCGCGGTATGGCTGTCTCTTTCGCGCGGTTCACTGTTAACTGAGTTTGACGTTACGTCAGCCGATATAAGCGGAGTCTGCTTTATCGGCTGTGTGCCAGGTGGCTATCGATTCAGTTGAGTTTTCGGCCATATGCCGTTTATTGTATTTGGAATTTTTTGATTTTTCTGAATGGAGAATGTTCTAATTTATTATTTGATAGAACTTTATGATTTTATATTTGAATAAATGTTTTTATTTTGAATATTTACGTTTCATAAGAAACCTTGTCTATAACATATTTTTTGACGGAACGAAAACCGGGAACTGAACCGGGAAAAAATGGTTTATTTCGGTTCAACAAAAAATATTCGAATATTCAAATATTTTTTTTCAAACGTGTGAACTGAACCTAAATATATTTTTATTTTTTGTGTTTTGTTTTTTGTAATCGAAAATTGGAACAAAAAAAAATTTGATTTAAAACCCTGTTTTTACGTTTCATAATAAACCTTGTCTATCACATATTTGTAATGGTATCTAATTTAGATACCAAACGTTTGTCCAAACAACACTATCACACACGACCCTAGCTCACACTGACAGTAGCACGCACTATATATTTTATCAAAGAACAACTTGTTTTTAAACGATCCAATTAATGCTTAATAATTAATTTCAATCATAATATTTCGAAATTATTTGCAAATTACGTTCTATCCTCGGTATTGTAGTGCCATGTGTGCTACTGTCTATATGTGCCAGTATCTTGTGTACTAGTGACGTTTGGGAACCCTAAATAGATAAACATGTTTCATAAACATAAACATGAAATTTTATTTATAGTTCGAATAGAAAATTGTATTCTATATCAAACGTAAAAAAATTAAATATAAAATATAATTGTTTTCGAAGATTAAATTTAATTGACTATACTTACAATTAGATCAATATCTTTATTATAATTCCGATAACATTCACGACGTATCAATGATTAATTTTATCAACCGAATCGCAACAACAACTCTTCAAACTTCCAACACGATATATTTACCTTAACTTTCACAACCCGCAATCGCATTACATCCTGATGAAAGAAGCGACCCTTACCGCTTCTATAGTCCATCAACTCACAAACAACACCTCACCCACCACAAGCATAGCCGACTTCCCGAAACACCACAGCACTGAAAACCCCCTCGATACTTCGGCTATGGCGATTTTTCCGAACCGAGCCCCATCATCGATACTTTAATTTTACAGACCGATCGCGGACTTCGCGTCGACGCCATGAAAGTGTCGGACAGACTGAAAAAGAGAGTTGGGCATTCGAGTGAGCAACGGGGACGCCGGTCCGTTGCACTTGAACAAAATTGAAATCGTCCGACCGATGGCAGTGTGTTTATGTACGTTTTTATATTATTGTTAATTTCTAAATAATTACCCATTACGGCAATTAGCTGATGAGGTCTCGGGCTATTTTTGACGTTGGCAATAGGTCGGGGAAACGGTGTGCGTTGTAAACGGCCATTTTGTTTTGTGTCGTATGAGTCGGCGTTTTATTTCGTTTTTAAATATTTAAAATAAATCGTGGACACCTATAATTATTAAAATGAAAGTTAAATTGATTACACTTTTCGATAATTTTCATGTATTAAAATTTGTAATACATAAAAGATAAAAGGTTTTTGAAAAATCGAAACGATTATTATTGTATTTGTTCATATTTTGAATATTTATTAGAACTACTTGCTGATGGCGTACATCACTTTTCCTAATTATACAGTCTATTGATTATACAAACTAACAAAAATAATTTACAACAACAATCATTTTAAATATTCTAACTTAAATAATAGTACATTTCTTTTTCTTTTTTTTTCTCCTCTCATGCGAAATTCGTCATTTTCCGATTACTCATAGTACATATTACAGGTTTCGATTTCGAATTGTAGCTTTTTACATGGCCGTAAAAACAATATGATATGAAAATAGTTTTCAGTGAAAATAAACAAAATATTGCTTAAGCATTCTAATAACTATGGCATATACAATTTACACAATCCGATAATTGAATTAAAAATATCTCTCTTTGGGATCGTCATAAAAATAATGGGTTTATTTCTATGAGAAATTACATGTCATATCATACACCCAATAATTTTACAATGTGATATTCAAAAAATACCAAATCGTTCACAAATAAAAATTAATTAATTTTTTCCCTCACTTTTCAATTCATCAAGTTTTTTGACTAGAATCACACAAGACATAAATGATAAACACTTCGACTAGATTTGAAGTTTTCCAATAAATTTCAGACTAGATGTTTTATTTGTTAATTATTATTTACCTTCCTACTATTGCAAACTCGTCCCCACCTATCATAGATAACAAACTGATCACACCTTCAATTTCTTTTTACTTATTTTACAATAATCATACAATCCAACACAACATTCACTTAAACCAACTACGATCATAAAACATGTCAATTTTCTAACCGTTAGAAGCATTATGTATTTTCATGAGTTTTTTCGATATTTTTTCGACTTCATTATAACTAATTGACGGATTATCAAGTATGAACGTATTTAAAAAGGCAACTATATCATTGCAACAATTTTTAATGCGAAAATAATCGTAATATACACATCATTGGAGAAAAATAGAGTTCTTGAAATAACTACGTCGGTTTTGGCTTAAATAGATTTTTCTTACTTTTGTATATATTTATATGCATTATCCGAGATTACAATCTTATATCTAAAATTATTAATCATTCTTCTAAAATGGCCGCAAGAGCATAATTTAAAAAAATAAATCAATTTACTAATACAATCACATTACAATTTTGGAAATTAAATCAAATTTTACATTGGTAACATCGACTAAGTTTTTAAAATAGCGCAAACTTGTGATATTTACAGGAAAACTTTAAATATTTTTAAATATAATTAGAAATACATAGTCCATTTCCTTGTGTTTCGATACTTTTAATTTAAAATTTTCTTAACAATTTTTATTACATTAGGAGAATGAACACAAATGATTTGTCGCAGATTCAACAATCACTTCATATTCTAAGATTTATTTTATAAAATATATATATGTTTATCATTATATTTGAATGGCAATTTATCGTGTTCTGTATTGAAACGACAGTAGCATATTTATAGGCTTATTTCCTATAAATTTTGATTGAGATCATTTTAATCTAATATATTAATATAAATAAAAAAATTATTACGCACTATTTTACATACAATTTTCGAAGGATGGTGTTTTTGAATTATTTCAAAACATCGTTCTGAAAGAATGCACGCTGAAGGATTCAAATTAAAAACGTCAGTGGTGCCACTATCAACTTGGCAGTGTTTTCCACTTCCGAATAAGGCATCTTCACTGAATAAGCAAAAAAATATGAAGGGAATAGAAGTTTTTTTATAAAAAAAATCTTCTATTTCCAAATAATATTTTTAGTTATTGGACAGTTATTGAATTTATAATTACATCAGTATTCAGAATTATTTTTATACATGGCATTTTTGGTGAATATAATTTGTATTTACTGTAAACGACACCGTTCATAAGGCAAATGTGAACAAGCGAACATATTCTCCAAAAACTCAAAGCCACTGTGCAATATTTCAGAACTCGAAATGCCGCGAAATAAATCGAAACGTACATAGAAACGTCACTCGAACGGACGACGAGCCAGACCGGCGCAGCTATGTCGAACTTGAGACCTCGACCACTCGACGACCGAAAAACTTTCAAAAATACTCTGTTCTCTACGAGGGGACATATGACTCGAACAAGGCCTCTTCCTGACGATGGGGCCCCGTCGCGTCGGCGGCCTACGTGCACAGGCCCGAGTTGTCCATGAGGCTGCGGGCGAGCATGTCCGCGGCCGTCAGGTCGGACACCTTGCCCTCGAAGTGGCCACGCACGTGGAACATGAACTCGGCCTTGCCCTGGAACTCCTGGCGACACATGAGGCACAGGTGGTGGCCGTGGTGGTGGGCGTGGGCGGCTGGGGCGTGATGCAGCCCCCCGTAAGGGGTGCCCGCTGGGAAGTAGGCGGCGGCCGCCTGCTCACCACCACCAGCTGCCAACCCTAACGAATGCCCATTCAGCAGCGCCTGCTGCCCTTGGTTGTGCTGGTGAAGTAGCTGCAGTTTGTCCTGAAACATCCATGGCGTTCTGGTTTCAATTCATTTTTATATACTTGTCCTGGCCGAAAGCTTTTGCAATTCTGTCGTGTTCGATTTTTTTTTTTTCGGTTTCGGGCGTGCGGGTGCGTTGAGCTCGTTTGTTGGTTTGGGTGTCGTGTGCTTTTTGATTGTTATGGTTAATGAGGGATTGTGTTGTATGGTTATTTTTTTTTTTTTTTACTTTTCATTGAACTCTTCGTTTAGGGAGGCTTTTTTCCAGCTGTAAGCACGTGCAAGTTATAAATGATGATGATGATTTATCTCTTCAGGTCACGTTGAAGATTATTCGATATTCACTACGATTGGAAATGGCAAGTGTTGGCTGTAGCGTTGCATTTCACACACAAACACTATTCTTAATATTATACAAAATGATAAAATAAAAATATCTCGATGAAAGAGGGTTGGAAAATATGTAAGAAGCTGATCAAAAAATAAACGCTTTTAAAAAGTCTCATTCAAAACTATTGCACATCTCAAAGCAATGTTAAGTCGTCTTTGTCAAATTTTCCCAATTGGATTTACGTAATCATCCAAACGTCGAAATTATTCAAAAACGACTCCGACCCCACCAACAAACGAGCTGCACCACGGCTCTCCCTTGCTACCTGGTGATTCTGCTGTTGTGACTGTTGTGTCTGCATTTTGTTGTCCTGTCCGTTACTGTTGGTGGCAGAATTGGCGGATGTGGGCGGATTACCACCTCCTCCGCCCCCGCCTCCGCCCCCCGACGACCCGAGTACCATTTTGTCGCCCAAATGTGATTTAGCGTGCGCCGTCCATTCGTCCCTCGTTGAGAACATCCTTCCACATAGCTCGCACGACCAGCTCACCACCATTGAGTTGCTGCCGGCGTGATGGTGCAGGCCAGATTGCTAGAACAGAAAGAACTTACATTTGTATAATCCCATCCTTACGGCCGACTAGTACGGCTTTTTGGGTCCGCGGCGGCTTTGCGCCACCCGGATACTTACCTGGAGTTGTTGGTGTTGATGATGACTGTTGTTGTTGCTACCGTGTTGTTGTCCCTGGCCTCCTCCCCCGGCGCCTCCCATTTCGGCCGGGTTGGGTTTCGTGTCTTCTTGTTGCTGTTGTTGCTGTTGCTGCTTCACGCCGCTTCCACCGTGATTCATAGTCAAAGGCTTTACATCATCTATTTTAATTGCTGTCACAGACAGCAAAATGATTGAGAAATGTTTTCATTGTGTAAAGTTATTTAGACGAAAAATTTTAAAATCGACATCCGTTTTCAAATCACTCAACAATTTACCGTTTCGCCCGTCGATTCATAAATCTTAAATTTCATTTTTTTTTTTTACTAAATGATATGCATTTTTAAATGGTGCCGTGCGGGAAAAGTGAATCGTTGCATAATGCGTATAATTGTCGTGTGCGCATTCTTATACGCTTCTTTGAAAATTCCATAGAAAAATTACTTAACACTAGCGTGACTAGAAGCCTAATTTAATGAATTTCACATTTGAGTTCCTTTCAATGCATGAAAGTCGAGTGTATACTGTGTAAATGAATATTGAATTGCGTAACATATTAAAATATGAATTCCCTAGATAAGCCCGCATTGTATTCGTTTCAAAGGCGCAAGTAATTTTATAAAAACGTATACTTATTAACTTTCATGTTGTTGTTATATACCATGTCGTGTGAATGATTGATGTCGAAAATAACTTTTACCATAGCATTGTCGCAATAATGCAATTCACCTTTATCGGCGTCTTAAGGAAAATGGCTTTACTTATCTGCATCACACAATGACTGCAGAAAGCAAAACGTGAATTTTCCACGACGGAATAAGAATCAATTGCATTAAATTTATATATATGCATATAAACATACACATATATAAATATGCATACATATACATATGACTTACGTGCTACGGTAATCGATCTCTTGCCAAGTGGTGCAATGTTAGACGGAGTGAGATGTTTTAGTTTGTTCATATGCAATACCAACTTATCGCGGCGAGCGAAAGCCTTATTGCATACCTCACAAACATATGGCTTTTCACCTGAAAATATAAAGAAAAATAAAAATTAAACCACCTAACTATGTGAAAATGTGCTATTATCGGTCATCACTGAAATGTACTACGTAAATCTAAATTCGATATGATTTTGACGGTATTTACGATATATTTATTAAAAATTTTTAGCTATACCATATTATATGTTTTACTTTAATTTCATAAGTCAATTTCGTTTGCGAATTGATTTTTATTGATTATATTATAGAAAGTTGTATGTAATATTATCCCCTGAATCTTCATTATCGTTAAAGTATATTAGCTTTAGCGTTTTTTTTTTATTTTGTTTATTGAACATCTTCAATTTTCGTGTCATACAGTATGTGTTAAAAATATTTTACAATTGATATTACCTGTGTGAATCCTCATGTGAATAGTTAACTTGTCCTTTCTGGCCATTCCTTTGCCACATACTGTACATTCAAAAGCCTTGTCCCCTATGTATATATACGTACACATATATATGTATGTATATATGTAAATATATATACATATACATGTTTACATATATACTTACATATATATGTAACATCTAAACTACGTTATTACCTGTGTGAATTCGCATATGAATGGTTAATTTGTCCTTTCTGGCTAGTCCTTTTCCACATACCGTACATTCGAAAGCTTTGTTTCCTATAATTAAATGAAAAGTATAATCGTCACTTTCGAATATCTGGCAAAATAATTAAAGCTGTCAGTGAGTCCTCTAATATCATTTTCACTGTCGATTCGCATAAAAAATAAATGCATATTTGTAGATCAACAATACAGGGACCCACTGTACTTTCACCAATATCAAAATCTGTACCGTCGTTATTTGAACTAGTGGGTTTTGGATTCGAACTGTGTTTTCTGTGTGAGCCGCCTTGTAAAGCTTTTAATCTACTGGCTGGATTCATTGAACCTCCTTCTGCATATGGTTCGGTGAATGGTATCAAGTTCGGCCGCGGTATATTTGACGTAACTTCAGGAGACCTAAAAAATTCAATAAATTAAATAATTTATTTACAAACGCGAATTATTTTTGTGTCAATTTTAAATTACCAGCTTCCTAGACTCTGTAGCACTCTAACTCCACCTTCATAACCTAATCCGACATCATCCGGTACTGTGAACGTGCTATCTGTCGCACCCGTACTCGAGCTCACTTGCGGCACCTGAAAACAAACCAAACCATAAAAACCCACGAAAACAATCGCACAAGTGGCTAAGATCAAACCACACCGCCGTATTCAAACCAAAATCACGTCATACTAAAAAAAAAAACGAATCGCCATAAACCGGCTAGAATTTCAATGTCACACACGATCACGTGTTCGCGCCACGCCGATCGTGGAGAGCCGGTGGTTGTTGACGGTGGCTGAAAGCAGGGGGGTGGCGAACGGGGGCTCGGGGGTTTCGGGGGCGCAGTCCCACCTTGATGGGCGATCCGACGGCGCTGTACTGGTGGTGGTGGTGTGCTGGGGGCGCGGGGGCGGCTTCCCTGCGGGCCGCGTGCGCCGCCGCTGCCATGTGCTGCTGGACGGCCACGTGAGCCTCCAGATAGGCCGTTTTTTGGGCCTCCGTCATCTTCTCCATGTTCACGGTGCCGTCCTGGAATGGAAATGTTGTTTTTGTTATTTCAAAGAATCTAATTTTGGGTCGGATTTGCTGAACCCGGCTGACTTTTTACTGCCGGTCTGTATTAGGCCAGGTGCCTACTGCGATTTGTAGTCAAGGCGATCGTTTAGTCGCGAAAATGAAACGCGTTGTTTTTGGTTGAAGTGCGCCCATATGGTTTATGGGCGCATTTCAACCTTAAGTAATGCGTTCCATTTTCGCAACTACAAATCGCAGTGGACGCCTGGCCTTATAACAGCTTGATATGATTCTATGAATTACATAACCAAGGCAACTAAATTCAACAAAAGACAGATCAAAATGAATTTTTTTTTTGTTTTTTTATGATTCAAAAACTTTCTCAACAAAAAAATACATAAACATGCCAATTTTAATAGTGATCGGTCGAACAGTGTTAGAGTGAAACGACACAACAAACATCCATTTTTATATATATAGATATGATGTACGAGTACATGTTTCGTTATGGAATCCCCTATATACATGTATAATCACGGATGAAAGATGTTTGTGTTTGTTTGTACACTGAGGCTCTCGATTTATCGTTCCAATTTAGTCTGTATGCCCATTAAAATAACGACTATAATCACTATTTACATCATTCTCGAGCTCGAAAATCGCGAGTTACAAATTTAGTCTTTATGGTAATTAAAATAACGGCTATAATCTTATCTTATATATACTGGAGACATTTAGCAAGGGCACGGTTATACAATATTTTTGTATGGATATATTCAATTTTTGTTTTATTTCGTAATTGTTTTATTACGTAATAGTATGGTTATCAATTCAAAGCCGATATTAACATCGGGCCTATATACTATTTATATATAATCTCATGGTTTGTTACTGTTTGAAACCTTTTATATATTTATATTGGATTTTTGATCATTTTACATCAAAGATTCTTTTAACGATAAAATATTAAATAAATTACATTACCGGCATTAAACGTTAACGATAATATAAAAAAATTACGATTTATAAAAGGTAGCGTAATTAATTAAATTTTGACTTTGATGTGCTAAATGGAGGTTATTTATAAATATTGTACAACTTCCAGTTGATTTTTTTCGGCAGTAAATAGTGCTAAGCGCCAAAATTATCAAATTGAGTTCCTTTAATTTACTACAAAAATTAATACTTTTACTGTAGAAATTAATAAATAATTCCACATTCCCTCGAAAAATTACAGTACTGTGTCGAGTTACTCCTAGATTTTTTTGGATCTAAATTCATGTAAACTGATTTTCTTAATATCTCCAAAAGTTACAATTGTCGCTTAGCACTATATACTGCCGAGCCCCTCATTTGCCATTATTTTGTAATTTTTAATGTTATAATGGCTTTTATTTCATTAATACCAGTTACGATAGATTATAATAATTTCGGAATCTCATATAGTGAAGTGTAGAAGGTGAATCTTAAATGGGTCAAACTATCATACTAAATTGCTCATTATGTGTATCAATTTCAATAATATACATTAAAAAATGTTATATCATTGAAAATAATTCATAATAGGATTCGTATATATAAACTGATGTATTTTATACACCAGTAGATATTTATTGAGTTTTCAAGAAGAGAGTTTTCCCTTTGTATAATATAATAGAATTGTGCAATTATGACAGAAGATCAAAATATATAAAAAGGAACGTTTATTTTAAGCAGACAAGTATTAAAGATTATTTCGTTTAATTTTAGCCGTTTCTCTCTTCCTTGTTCGTCGGTTGCCCCCTTTCGGCTCCTCCCTGGAGTCTAGGTCAGGGATGGAAACCTTGAACATTCGGAAAGGGCAACCCAGATATATATACGGATTCAAGACCTCAATTTTTTAAAGCACCCAATATAAAGCGGAAGATGTTTGTGTTTATCGTGACCGAAATATTTGCTTGCGGAATTCGGCTTTCATTAAGATTCATAATTTGCGAAAGTTTGCGCAATTAAACAAAAATTATGTTGCTGGAAATAATATTCTATTAATTATATTACAAAACTTCTAACAAGATAAATTGATCTTTATAAAACGAAAACTTATTTCGTTTAAGAAATTTAATATACAAACGAAGATTAATTTCCAGTTATTTCATGATTATTTCATGACACAAATTATTTCGAATATGGCCGATCGAAAATGATTGTACCTTATACAATCATTATGTAAATGTTTACATTGTATTATTAGATTATATTATTAGATCTCCTGCCATTTACAAAGTACTTCCTATAACAATTTTATTGTTCAGATCGAGCTCAACGAGTCTTGCATAACAGAAATCGTCATCATAAACACGTTCAAATACCGATAAATAACAAATCCGCCCGACCATTATCATCGACAACAAACATGTTTACCATCGCAAAACCCATTCAACACCACCGTCCAACTACGTCGACCCAAAGCAGCCATGCCGATGCGTGAGCGCCCGGAACAACCCACGAAGGGGACAAAACCCGGGACGGGAACCCGGGAGGACCACTGAGGGCCCACCCCACGGGGCCCCACGGCCAAGGGGGCCGTGACGTCACGGCCCCGGCGGGTGCATTCAACCCGGTGCGCGAAAGTGAAAATCCGATATCGGAATAATTCGAGTGCACACCGCCATGGTTGTCGGCCTACGACACCCGTTTTGGGGAGACAGCGCGCATGAGCCAACCCTCGCACCCCTCGATGGCCCTCTGCGTGTGTTTATGGTGTGTACAAGTCGGGTTGTACACGTGTAGGGCAATAACGGAGGAGAGATTTCGGTGGACGTTCCGCCGACTGGGATTCGTCGTTTGATGAGTTTTTTGTTCGCGTCGTGTCGATTGCTATTGGTGTTTTGGGCTTTGTTGTATGGTGTGTGCTTTGAACGTAGCGTGGTGGCGATTGAGGAAGTTGTTGAATACGGTTTAATCGCGATCGTGATGTTGCACAAGTGGGATTATGTTATGGTTTTTTTTATTGAAAATTAAAAGCACGTACTTAATGTTCGTATAATCGGCTCGATCTGAATTTTAATTGTATGATTATGCATGTTTATCGTAATCAGATCGTATTCGAATTATGTAAAGAGAAAATAAGAAAAACGTTTTATGATGAAGTTATATATCAAATATTATTGGAGAACATTCTTTAAAATTGATACGAGCTCGTAAAACGTTTTATAGAATATATCGACAGTATTAATCTATATTGCTCGCTATAAAGATGAAGTCAATCGTACGTATTTCGGACGGGACATTTAACGATTTTTGTGTGCGATAGAAAATTCCTCCGTTGCAGAGTTAATGGCGTTTTATATGAAAGGGGAGGAGGGTAGTAACCCCAGAAACATTAAATCGAAGACGCTCATACAAACGCCCCCTCTGTTTTCAAGGGACGCATTAACATACATGAATATGCACGATATAAGTTCATTCAACTTCATTGCGATTGACTTCCAAAAAATAAACTACGTACGCAATTGAATTTAATAATTTATTATTCATATAAATATCAATTTACTATAAAATATGTTTTTTAATTGAAACCTTCAACGCAACTATGAATAAGTTCATAGAAAATTAACATAAACGCTTTTGAAATTACTATATAAAATATTCAGAAAATAAAAGAGTTTTATGCCGTTAAAAATATGAAAGAACGAGTGCTTTATTATAATATTATTATTTTGATTAAAGTTTACGAAATTTTGAAAGGCTCAATTAATGAAAATTTAGATAAAATATTAAAATTTAATTTCATGCAAACATTCTGTATTGAATGAAACGTATTTAACGCAATTCCAAAAATTTACACGAAACAAAACGACACTCTTAAGACTTCATAAATTTGACTAGCAAATTTTCCCACACGACGCACAAACATCCGATGCACACAATTTTTCCAACAAAACATACCGAACACCACACCAAAAACGCAAAACCACCACAAAAATTCCATCCACGCACAAACACAACTCGGACGAAATCCCCGGTGTCAAACTACAAAAAAAAAAACCTCGGACACACAGAAATCGATATGCGTGCTCCGGCGTCCGGAGACGCACGCCGCCCGCGTCTCTAATGGAGGAAAATCTCACCCAATAATGCATCTCGGCCGGCGAGCGAACGACCCCGAAGTCGTTCATTAAAAAAAACCGCGCGAAAAGCACAACACTCAAACTCCGAGAAAACAAAACATCCCACTCGAGATTCCCGGCACCGGGTCGGCGCGTTTTCCGCGACACGCTCGCGGGCGAAAGTGGCGCGTCCGCGAGGAAAAACTCACTGTGGTGCATCGGGCGCCGCGGCCGGGAAACGCGCGCCGGGGGGCGCGGGGGGCCGGTGGGGGGCCGGGGGCGAAGTCTCCGCCCGCGGATGGGGGCCGGGCGGCGACCCTCCGGTCGAGACCTTCGGCCGAGACGGGAACGCAGGAGGAGTCGGGGATGGGGCGGGGGTGCGTGTGCAGCGTGCATTGGGGGTTGACGGGGGGGTTGTTCGCTCGAGGGAGATGGATGATCGGATGTGTGCTTTTGCGGTGTTGAGGTGTTTCTTGGGATGCTTCGGAGCTTTGGGCTCGGTTTTTGGTGTTTAGGTGAGGTTTGGTGTTTTTTTTTTTTTTTTTTTAATTGGTCTGATGAATATTGGAAAATTTTCAATAGTATGAAAATTTGATATGAAATTTTTTTAAGAATGTAAATTTTATGTTTTTGAAAAGTATTAGCATGTTTTGAAAATATTATTGTACAGTTAATTTTTTTTTTTAATTTAATACATATTGATAAAAATGATTCAAGTTGATCATCATCATCATCATTATCGACCCGTTTTATACCCACTGCAGAATAAGGTCTCCCCATCAAATATTGGGAATCTAGGCTATATACCTTTTCCGAGAGTTAACCTCGTATCGAATTCAAATTGTTATAATAATATAATTTGAATTACTTTCATTTCAAAAACACTCATAGTTAAATCAAATCTAAATGTTTCATTTTGAATATGAATAATAAAAAAATATTTTATTATTTACATAAGAAATTATTATGCTGTCGACAATGATAACTTTCACTATTAGAAGAATTAGAGAAAATATTAAATCACTTGACAAATATCAATAAATGTTTAATTTGAGAAAAATGAAAGGAAATTTGATCATATGAAAGTTAAAAAAGACATCATCCAAGCATTAATAAGACTTTTAAAAAATATGCATCAAAAAAAAAAATCGAATTGGAAACATTGAAAATTCCGAAACCGAATCGCATTCCCGTAGCGGCAGATGACCTCCGATTCCCACCGAAAGCGAAAAGGGACCGCAGGGACACCCAGATCGGACGCTAGGGGCACAAGGGGGGCGCGAAACGGAAAACGGTGGGGCGGAACGAAGGGAGGGCGCCGGGACGCTGCGTAGGGCCGGTTCCGGCACAAATCGATAAAACTTTCCCTTTTGACGGCGCGCGCCCGGTGAGAGGGGGGCGGGGACGCGCGGCGGGGGAGGGCGCGGGGGGCGCCGTGTTTATGTTGCGGATTTCACCTGCTGGGGGGGCGAAGGGCCCCGGGGGCGGAGCGCGGGCGGAAGTCGTAAAACGCCTAGGGCGGACCGCCGACCCGGCGGCCTCTCCGTTTGACGGCGACGCGCTACTGCTGCAGTGTAGGCAATCTCGCGTAAAGGGTTGGTAACCCTGATAAAGGCTGGTGACATTTTTTTTTGCGTCTTTTAATTTTTATGAATGGTCGATGTACTATTGGGATGTTATAAAAGTTGATTAAATTTTATAGAAACACTAGCTGAACCCGGCAGACGTTGTCCTGCCAGTCTGTATTTTGACAGCTCGATGATTCCATGATTTAATGAATATCATAACCATGGCAACTAAATTCAACAAACCACAGATCTTCGACTCTTCGTACTGATTTTTTTTTTCATCTTAAATTAGCGTCAGATCAAGTTATAAAATGGTTTAAATGATACAAAAACCTTCTCGACCAAAAATACATATACATGCCAATTTTCATAGTGATCGGTCGAACGTTGTTGGAGTGAAACGACGTTTAATATATACAAACAACCATTTAATTTTGTTGTTTTGAAAAAGAACTTAAAAATAAACGGCTTTATAAGAAAAGTTAGATGAGCATTAAAATAATTAAATATATCTACTTCAATCTATTTTTCAATATATTAAACCATCCGACCATTATTAATACCCGATTTTATAAAAAAAAAATACAAATTAGCTAATATTAGTTACAAATATATATTTGACTAATAATAATTATTTTATCTTTCACTGATATGACGTAATTAAATCAGTCTATTGTAATCTTATCAAATAAATTTCATAAAAAATGAAGTATTTATTTATTAAAGCAATGATATTATTAAATTTTCTGCAATGCCGCCAATACACGTGACACTAAAAATGTTCAATATGCGACCTCTCTCTCCACCCTATGATAGATGATTCGTCATACGAATGCGTTTCGAGGTCATTGCTCTCGATGTAATAGATCGAGGGTGTGGACTTTATGGGTTTGGGGTTAGTAAAGTTTTAGATATTCCAATTGACAATGTTAACGTAACATAATGAAATTGAATCAATTTATTAAAAAAAAATTATAATATAATACTCGATGAATGTGAAATAAGATAATTCGCGTCGGAATGCAATTCTATTTTTATTCGATGGGGAGACCTAATTTGCAATTTATCCGGGATTTCGGAAATCCCGCGGGACAGTTTAGTTGTAAGGTCAAGAGGTGCCGTCATGGTGGGGTTCTTGGGTCGAGGGAAAGCAACACCGATGTCGAGAGGGTGGGCAAACATAACGGAGAAGCAAAAGAAAAATTATTTCACCTCTCCGCTAAAACCGTAATGAAAAGTTAAAGGGAAAAGAACAATTGTATGAAAATGAAAAAAAAAACGTACGACGTTCCCATTCCGTGATAACTTCGCGTAGTTTTCCTTGATTAAACCCATTTTTCTTTTAAGAAAAAGTCTATATTTATACATTGTTATAATTTGAATATTTTTCGAATAATTTGTATGAACTCCAATAATTATTTTTCCTTTAATCTACGCATGTGTGTCGTGTACTATTGACAACTTAATAATACATCCCTTGCCAACTGAACGATCTCACAAGTGCTGACAATAATTTTGTTACAAGCATTCCAAAAGAAAGCGAATTTCATTATATTTAAAAAGTTCTGAAATATAAAATTTACGACATCTATAGCACAATTGAATAATCTTAATGGTTTTTTTAGCGATTATAAATAAATAAATATTCGAAATTGCAACTTAAGTCCATTTGTATACAAATATATACATTACCTAAAATTATAGCATTAATAAAATATTTGCACATGAAATAATCGACTTCGGAGCAAATATACTAACAAGGCCAACACGCGACTACCCACATTCACCCAAAACACCACACAAACAAAATCAACAATCACTCTCACACAACTCTAAAAAATCTTTAAAAAAATACACAAAATCGACCCAACAACAAAATCATGAAAAACATTGGGAAAATGCAGGTTGCAGCCGATTGCTTCCGCTTGCGCCTTGCGGATGCAAGAGCTTCCGCAAAGGCATCCCCGCGGATCAATAGCGTCGACCGCCCCCCTGCCCGCGGTCTTCCCTCCACCCCCGCCCACCGCCCCCACCCGTCGTCGACTTGCGCCCCTACCCCGCGCGCACGTGCCCCTCTCCATCCCCACCCCCGATCCGATGCAAATGCCGATCATGCGTGTACAAGTCGACAGAAACCTGGACAACGCACGCACGCCATATTGACGCGACTCCATCTCGAGGTCGCGTCGACCTTTCAGATTCGTCTTGAGTTATGTTTATGTACTTTGAATTTTTTCAGGTAAATACTGAAATCGTTTACACCTTCACTGAAATCAGCGAATGAAAATGTGGCCATTTCTTTATGATTGAATGAAACGATTTTTTAAAGAAAAATAAGACATTGAAAGATCGTTGCCTTGTACTCGAAGAAGTAATCTCTAATATTACAATATATTATATTATCAAAGTATCAAATTTTGAATTTATTACGACTGAAGGATTGAATTCGTATATAATATTAATTGCATTACATATTGTTCAACTTTTAAATGAATAAATAAACTAATTACTCAATTGAGTGTTATTTCAATAAAATAAAAAACAATCACAAATAACAATTGTTGGGAAAATATAAAAATTCAAAATTTAAATTTTAGCAGCTATTTTTGCTGTTGTAAATTTGCATCACAATCGACTGAAAATTCTATTTTCGTAAATTCAACAGACAACGAGGGGTGAAATATGGAGGGCGTTGTGCAACACTCTATCAACTCATCTCCCTTCCAGTTCATCGTAATGAGTCAACGGCACGTAATGCATAGATAAATTTGCGAAACTTCCAAAAACGATCAATCGAAAATTCAAAACGGTAAATAAATATTCTTATTATGTCAGTAGTGCATGCGACATGCATTCAAAGTGGATACGCCACCCTAAGAGAGCTCGCGTGTTTCTCTACAACGAAACCACCCCTCAACAGGGGGATGATCTTGAACAAGGCGAAGCTCTAAGCGGACAAGCGAGCTGCGCCCACCTTCTGGCACAGTTCGCTCCTGCTCCATATTTCCACCAAGGTTAACCCGGATTTCTCTACGTTTAGATCAAGGCCTCTTCAGTGCCAATTTACCTGGAAGTTGATGGTGGATGTGACCACCCTCATCGACTCCGCGTAGTTCCTCAGCACTGTGTCGGTGTTGAGGCAGTTCTGTCTCCATTCGAAGAGTTGTTCCAGGCGCGTCACACATCTCTCACATATCTTCTTTGGCAGGAAGTCGTCTTTCGATATCTGAAATGGAAATTTTTAAATGTATATTTGGACGCACAAATCAATATGCAAGTTTTGAAAATAATGTTTTGTATATCTATGTATGAATTTTCCCCCCTTTGTGTGCACAGAGATAAAGTAATGTTTCATACGTAGGGGGAATATTAGGATATTGTGAATCGTGATATATGCGCGTATTCATTAACTTGGCGCGATAAAATATCGTTGTTCCCATAATGTTATCAAATATTTTTTTAACGAAATATATATTTATTTACAAATTGAACCAACCAACATTCAAATACGTATCAACGAAATACTAAATCATCTTGAAACCCTGATTTAAATTTTATATAAACACACTATGACCCACCGAAAAACTTGACCCAATTCTGAATACAAACAAAAACAACCACCTCAAGACTCTACTCATAATCCTAAGGGAAAGTTTCCTCGTCGTCGCGTCTATTTCGGGACCAAACGGAAACGTTGAGGAACCTCTGCGCGATGGTAACAGCAACATTTGGTAGTAGTCGTAGTAGTAGTAGTAGTATATTATTATACACAAAAAGGGAGGTCGGCGAACCCTCCCCGGCGAGTGATAGTGGAATCGGCGTAGCAGCGTCAGGGGGGCCCCAGTCACATGTGGCTGCGCCCCCTCCGTCGGTCGGGGGGCTCAACCGCGGGGCTTCACCCTCGGTCGCCCCCTTTTTAACCACCTTGAACCTTCGGCGGTCTCCCTTAGGAGCGCGAGGACGAATTCCTCAAAGCGTGCGGATGTTTTCGCTGTCACATGTGCGTTGTTTTGGAACTTTTCCGCGGTTTATTTTTATTATATTTTTTTTATTTTGTGGTCTATTTGAAAAAGTGTTGGTATATTATGAGTTTTTGTATAGTTTACGGTGAATTGTCACAGTGGAAAGTTAATTGGGGAAACGATAATTTGACGCATGAAGATAATATTAATTTTATAAAAAAATTGATACGTGAAATACTTAAATTTTTTTTGTTATAAGCTAACCAGATCGAATTTCTCTTTAAAGACCACATAAATATTTCAGATTTATTAATAAAAATGTATAAAAAATATAAAAAAACTGTTTTTTTTTCTTTTTTCTTAAAAAATTTAAAGGATATATTTTTAAAAAATTTCAGATCACTCATTTCACGAAAAAATACACCACTACAACAATCAAAAACTTTTGAAAAACACAGTTCGAGGACAAGACCTCTCGGTCGGTAAGAAACCGAGATGCCGACGACCGTGACCTACATCAAACATTAGTCTTAACATTTCGACTCGGCGGCCATAAACAAACCGCCCGGAAAAGCCATCCCACTAAAAAACCGAATTCCCACCGCGAATCGATAACCAATCCGAAAACCTTGAAACCCAAAACGACCCGCCGAAACGGGCCAAGTGCAACAACCGTCGCAGGGGCGGCACTCACCATGGTGGGCAGACACGACCTGATCTTGAAGAGGATTTGCCTCTGCTCTCCATCCTTGTCGAAGATGTGGAGGCGGGGGCCGCTCTTGAGCGAGCACAGCCTGCACAGGTCCGTGAACGCGGTGAAGTTGAGGTCGTCGGGCTCTGTCATGGCGAAGCACCTGATGAGCAAGTCGAGCACGCACGAATTGTCCATGTATCGGACGGGCACTGCGCGCCGCCGCCGCGCGCGCGTTTGTTTACGGGGGGCGCGCGCCCCGCAAGGGAGGGCGCATGCGCGCGCGCTATCGACGCACCCCCGCCCCGATGCACGCGAGGGGGGGGCGCGCCCACACCCCCGGCGCGGGCGGGCGGTCGCCCTCTTCGGTGGGGGAGTTTGTGCGTTGGGGTGGGTGTTTTGGTTTTGATGATGGATTGATTAGTTTTTTTTTTTAATTGTAAAGGATGCGACTGTTTGCAGTTATACTAACTGTGATTATTGATTATTAGCAGTTACACTAACTCGATTATTGGCTATTTGCAGTTATACTATCTGCGATTATTGGCTATTTGCAGTTATACTAACTGCGATTATTGGATATCTGCAGTTATACTAACTGCGATTATTGGCTATTTGCAGTTACACTAATTGCGAATTATTGGTTATTTGCAGTTATACTAACTCGATTATTGGCTATTTGAAGTTATACTAACTGCGATTATTGGATATCTGCAGTTATACTAACTGCGATTATTGGCTATTTGCAGTTATACTAACCATGAATTACTAGCTATTTGCAGTTATACTAACCGTGAATTATTGGCTATTTGCATTTATACTAACTGCGATTATTGGATATTTGCAGTTATACTAACTACGAATTATTGGTTATTTGCAGTTATACTAACTGCGAATTATTGGCTATTCGCAGTTACACTGACTGCGATTATTGGAAATTTGCAGTTATACTGCCCGTGAATTATTGGTTATTTGCAGCTACACTAACTGCGAGTTATTGGCCGTTTGCAGTTACGATGACAGAGTGACAGTTGTCGTAATAGATTATTTTTTCGCGCTGAGTTTTTATTAATTTTTGTGATAAAACTTTTATTAAATTTAATTGTCATTGTATTTAGGTGTTATACCTACTTTTAAAATATTTTTCAATGTAAAAAAAAATAAGAAATATTTATATACATATATAAAAAAAAATTTTTACGATACAATAAGAAATTTATGGCTACCATTTAAATGGTCAGAATTTTTATCCCATTTATCAAAATTTATTTGACCAATTTCAACACCAATGTGTTCCATTTTCAATCGCGCGCGACTAAATCGCAAGTATGTGCCAGGCCTAAAAGTGAAAAAATCAATGTAAAATTCTGATAAATGGGATAAAAATTCTGAGCAAAGTCGTATTTAAATTCTGATCATTTAAATAGAAGCCATAAATTTCTTATTGTAACGTAAAAAATGTTTTTTAAATTTATATGATTATTTCTTATTTTTTTACTTTGAAAAATAAATATTTTAAAAGTAGGTATAATACATACAATAACAATTAAATTTAATAAAAGTTTTACCACAAAAATCAATAAAAGTTCAAGATGAAAAAATAATCTATTACAACTGTCACTCTGTCATTGTAACTGCAAATAGCCAATAACTCGCAGTTAGTGTAACTGCAAATAGCCAATAATCCGCAATTAGTGTGACTGCAAATAGCCACATCCTAAATAAAATGTAATCGTCGTAATCTAATTAATCGAAAGTGTATATATTAAAAATGAAAGAAAATGTTGAAGATAAAAAAAAATATGAACACGCACATTTAATTATTTGTATGTGAAATAATCAATAGTGTTATATTTTTTAAATGTATGGTTGTATGATTGTTAAATATGATGTAATTATTAAATTGTAAATGCAAATTGAAAATATATTGCACGTGACTGACTTGAAATTGTGATAAACTTGATTCAGCATGAAATCGTACAAGTTCGATTTTATTATCTATTTTTTTACACGAAACTAAATTTTAATCAAGACTTAGCACTTTCTATTAAGATATCGATTATTTATATAATTATTTTATGATCGCAAATTCCAATTCAAAAAATTATAAATACAAATCCACAATTTTCATTCGGCTATTTTTTAATCCATTCAGAACACGGATTTTACGAATCTAAAAAAAACTCGTTTTAATATTCAATAAAATATTCAAATTTTTCCGATAACATGCAAACTGCATTCACACGCATGGTATGGTAAACATGCCTCACAAATGCACGGACAGAATGACACATAACATCGAACCTAATAGACAAAAAATTGTAACTACGTACAGTTGAATGCATAAATATTCATACAGACTATTGAGGAAACGAATAATCAAATTTTAATTATATTATGTAAAAGTTAATTTTAAATATATTATAATATTTAAAATTGTGTAATATTATAGAATAAAATATTCTGTATATTTTAATCTTCATCTATTTTTTATTATTGTGAATGTGCTTTAATGAAGCATAAATAATAAATAATTTTCCAGACTCACTTTTTATTTGATTATTTCGACGTAACCACCTGCTGGTCCGACAAAAAACAAAAGTGGAAATGCTGTTGGAAAATGATGGATAGTTTGAAAATATATTGTTAGATGTCTCTTGTATTTTTTATTACATAATTGGATAGAGTTTTTAGCTTGAATTTGTTAATTAATTCTCATAATGTCGAAAAAAATATGATAAATTATTCAGAAATAATGCATTTTTAACAATACAGAACATTAAATAAATAAATAATATTTTACTATTATATTTAGATTGAATGAGATTCATAAATTTTAATCATATATTTTATATTCTATTATTAATAAAAATAATATATAGGTATTTATATATGAAAACATGTTTTTTTTATAATTTCTTTAATAATAATAATAAACTAAACGATTTTTCAGTTTATTATCTTGTATGTAAAATTACGTTCGAAGAAAAAGTTTTTTTATACAATATTTTGACCTTAAAATGTTAATAATATTTAAATTTTATTACATTAATTAATTAGTTACATCATGAAGATTATAAAACAAAAAAATATAAAAATTTGAAAGCACAAAAGCATACAAATTTTCAAAAATCATAAAGAATAAATCATCAAAAAATCTTTATTTTTTGATTAAAAATCAGATAAAGATTACACGTAGAAAAAACCTTTGAATAAAATAATTAATCTATACCTAGTCACATGTTTTCCATCAACATCCCAACGACAATACAATTCAGTTTGAAGTACATATCAACTGGCAGCCAGTCTGCACGCGGACGCGACGTCGCATTGACGTCTGCACGAAACGTAGTCTTCGTCGGCTGAAACACGCGAAATTCACTTATGATCCGAATCGAAAAGTTTTCAGAAACTATGAAAGATGTACAAAATCCTATCTGAAGGGCATGAAGAAGGAAAGCGACGGTTCTGCGAGCGAACCGTTGAAAATTTCCCGCCAACTTTCCGATTGAGTGTTAGTTCGCGGCTGCAGATTTTTTAAAGTATGTATGTTTTCGAAATATATTCGTTTATTTATAGCTCATAAATTGATATCTGATTGTTGTATGCGTGCCATCTCGCATACAAAAATATCGTCCTTTAAACGGCGCTTGTTTATTCATTGCGAATCCGAGGAGAATATTGATTCGCTTCGTTCATTTCCTTTCCGTTTTGATGATATCAATCTCAATTTTCTTTTTGGACTGGGAAGCGGTTGCCATTTAACGTGCCGATTGTGACAGCCGAATGAAATTCCATTTTAACATTCGAAAATATTTTCCATTCGGATCTGTCTCCGGGAACGTTTCTTTTGAGATAAGATATCAAAACTTTTGACATATCTTTGATTAGCTTCGAGCACAATTTTCGATAATTAACGCCATTGAATTTGACATAATACGTTGATTGATTCAATTCGCATAACTGACTGCTGCAGATTGGTTTCCTGCACTCATACTCAACACGAGGGAAACATTAGGTGACGAGTGCATTGTGGAACTACCCCCAACTTCTTTTCTCGATTCCAGTGTGGTGTTTTTGTCGCATATCGCATTTACGTTGAATTAAAATAAGATGAAATGAAATCCTCTATTGCGTCCGATATCTTCTTTTTCAATCTCACGTATTGTTTATTTAATATTAAGGCTCTACTTTGCGAGCAAAAACAGCACCTGCGCGCTGAATCGGATTAAGGATTTCACACGTCTCGAAGGAAAAACTTCGCACGAATCCAGCGCAAAAAAGGAAATAAATAAATACAAAATAGAATTGGCTTTCACCGATGAATCAATTACGTGGATTTCGATACGTCTCTGGAGAAATTATGGTGGATGGGCTGACGATGGGTTTTTAATTATTTGCCGCTCGCGGGCCGCCCATGGATCCGCTTCTTTTTATTTTTATCACGAGCAGGGGTTGAAATCATAATAGGAATTGCAGTATGGACGTGTGCCCGCCATTGTCGAATCGTTTGAATGATCCATTGTACCGAAAAATACACAGCGTTCCATGTATAAGCGTCGTCAAACAGTGGTTGCCTAGTTGTTGGGGGTGGATTTGGTTAAAAAAAGAACCTCCGAGCTGTTTTGATTTCGTTGCCTATGACGTGTGCACATGTGGATCTTTCAGAAAAATTTTAAGTATTCATTGAATGTAAATAGTTTCATAGGGTTTCAAAATTATTCTCTCCGAAATTTGATATCAAAGAATCTTAATTAATATTAAAAAATTCAAAATTTAATTTAACCGAATAATAATATATTGAATCTTATTTCATATTTAACTTTTTTTTCAAATTCAGAGTTGTAGCTTTAGGGAAAAATTGGAGTCGTATTTCCACGAAATACTACCATGCGAGCTCATATTTTAATTAACCCTGGTCTCTGAGGATCTCGCGTTTTTATAGGTCAATTTTCTTTTTCGTTACGTCGAATCAATGTAAAACTGAATATCTAAATAGATATAGATACGTGAAAAATTGAAAATGTGCATTTCAATATTCATACGGATTGTTCTATACATATATCTGTGCAAGCGCTTCGGTTCGTTCTTTTCATTTTTTTCGGGGAGGCGGGTTAAAAGGATTTCACGGGCACTGAAAACGGATCATAAGGACTCACTTCGAGGGTTTCATTTTTGCATAGTGAAACATGCGTATTGTATCGACACGGTATTTAAAGCTTACTCGCATTTTTCAATAATAAAAGCTTTCATGAGACGAATCTTGCGAATATTACAATGGTATCCAATGACGATATTGAACCTATTCTATATTGACGTTCCGAATGTTCTTTGATTGAATATTAGGGTATCGATCATTGTTGTTTGCCGAAATCGAATATTCGGGCTCAGAAAAGATAAACACCATGCGATATTGAGTGAAAAAAGTTTAGAGAGCATATTATTTGCTCGGTGGGCTAATTTGTGAAATATAAGAACTTTTTCCGCGAGTATACCCTGTAGTAACAAATACAATCAAAAGTTTTGAAACTTAGATTGAACGACGAATAGTCCTCCATCGTCAATACTCGACATCAATATTAACTTTAACATTAAGTCTTTTTTATTGCGGGTTTATATCAGAGAGTTTGCTCGTTTTTCCATTCAGTAGTCTACTCGAAACATCAACAGACTCACTGCAAAAAATCAACATAATAGTTATCAGCACAAATGCTTCGATGCGCTCTCGTCCGGATTCCATTTTCACTGAAAATTTACATCGGACATCTGCCATCAGTACTATAGGATAAACACTGTCCCACAGTACCGTAAACTATCATCGGAATGGTTTTGAAAATTGTGCTCAATGGAAATTTCGTGATGAAATTCCACCAACGCGCGAATATCCTTCACATTCAAATATACCACCCCGCATTTGGGGGCGAACACTTTGGGTACATACCCTTATATTACAAACGAACGCACGTTGAAATAAACGGAGATGTCTATATAAGTGTATAGTTAAAATTAAACGTATGAGTTCCTATATAAATGGATGTTAACAGGCGTTCACTAAATTTTTTCCCTAATTCCTGACGCGTGCCGGTGTACCCGTCTAGATTTACGTAGGTACCAGACACAAAAAACTCCCAATACCTTACGCAAGGATGAAATAACAAATAGGGATGTTTTTGAATAATTAAAAATGTTTCTCATTCACTTCAAAGTGAATCACTTGCGCATTTCTAATGCAATCAAAAAATTCTCAATGTATGAGACCTTTTGATTTTTGAATATGTTAGAAAATTCTCTTTTACGTAGAATCAGATTTACGGCATTTGAGATGCCGATTTTCAAGTGGACGCATTGTGGGTTTCGTATTGTAAGTCTCCCCTGGAGATACAACCCGCATGAATGTAAGTGAGCCGACTAATTGCTTTGTATGCAGATAACTTTCCATTGTTAAGCCACTCTCTGACCGGGTCGTCATTAAAGGATTTCCTTTGTCGCGCTGTCAAACAATTAGAAGTGTTGGAAAATTGTGCTCGAGCGTTTGTGAATTTTCGCGAAAATTCGTCTACATAACACTGTTGAACCTCGAGAGCGCCAAATTAGCAAAACGAACTGGACTTGACGTTAACACTCGAAATTGTTGAAACTCAATACAATGAAACGAATTCGTTGCAAGCGACGCGGAATAACTTATTGCATCGTTAAGATTAGTTAAAATTTCCGAGAATTCTTTTATTGTCGCTTTTTCCTCTTTATCTCTCAAGTGCAGGGCCTTTCGAAGTTTACCAAATTTGGACGAGAATGGCTTTGGAATTGCGAAACCGGGTCTGCTCACAATGCTCTCGGTAATGTCGAAGAGTTAAATGATATGAAAATGGTAAAAAAAATGTATATAGAGGACCACCTCTTCTATGGGCAAGTGAGCGGCTAAAAGGGCTCCTCCAACGCTCCCGTCTCGAAACAATGGGAGCAGCATTTTAGGTCCGGGTCTGGGAATGCAGCGTCGGATTTTTGCCATTCTGCGATTTTTATTCGGTCTACTATGCAAAAAGTCTGATAGAACGTCATGACGGGATGACGGAATACAAAAAGTGGGATTTTTTCCCATGTTGGATGTATGCCGGGGCGTCCTGGAAAGCGCGTTTGTTTGCTTTGTTGAATTTATAACGTATTGAATAATGTATTTACTCATCAATCTCGATTCAAAACAAACAATATTACCTTGAGCGGCGAAATAAATATTCGCATTATGAAAAAACTTGTTTGATTTCGTTCGGAAATATTGTTTACACTATGACAAAATATACAGTCGATGAGATTCAGTGTTAAACTCGATATTTATTTGCTTTCTAAATTCTTAAATTATCGTAAGTCGCAAGACGCGGAATTAATCAAATCGGTTGCTCATATGAAAAATGTTTAGCGTGATGACATATAATTAATCACTTAATTCAATATTCAAGCATACATACTTTTTATTGAGCTTACATGCTTTCGTATGAATAATTAAAAGATAAATTATTCATTTTTACATATTCCGATTTTCTTTTGCGTTTGCTTAACCTTTAACATTCGTTGGTCTTTTTAAATTTTTATTCATCATAATATTTAAATATCAGGTTTAAATAACGCAAATACACTCGAAGGTATTTTTGAAGATATAAATGCGTTTACGATCTTCGTTAGTGACCATGCACGAGTACACAGAAACGTTGGACACGGTGCATGTATTTTATCATGCGGAACTTATCAACGCGAACTGAAATGGTGAAAAGGAGTATCCATTCGCGAAGGTTGACAATAAAATTTTCGGGCTTCGTGTTAGTCCTTTTAATACGTTCAAATTTATCACCCATTAATGGAGAATTTTCGAAAGCGATATTTTTCGACTCCAGACTTCGAGGTCGACCTTAAATTTTTAACCTTTGATCCGATTTTTTTTATTATTCACCTCTCAATATTTTTATTGAAAATATTATGAGTATAAAAAATATGTTAAATGAAACGATCATTTGCCACCGCACGCGATATGAGATCGACAAAACGGCAATTGTGACAAAATTTAGGTGACGTACAAACTTTTCGAATTCGCAAAAACATCAACAGGATATTGCAAAATTTTATATTTTATCAATTCCATCTACACATATCTTGAATTTCAATGTAAAATACTGTACATTTGTGCAATTTTAGATTGCGAAAATATCACAGAACGAAATTTTAATATTTGAAACTTCATACAAAGTATGACCGACATCCATTTATATTCAAATTAATTCCGCATAACTTGTCAATTATATACCTCGAACGTACTTGAATCCGCATGTAAAACAGTTGCTACCTCCAATTCAATAAACTAGAGATTAATTAGCGCCGAATTAAACGCAAACGCAATCTTCAACATATGAAATCGACGCTCCGCCGCCTCCGAATATCTTATACGTCTTGTGCACGACACGCTTAATTGTTAATCCGTCTACAATGGATGTCGGAGTTTCTGTTTCAGTTTCAGCCAAAACGACCATCTGCAGGAACAAATCGATCCTGGACAAACGTTCGCGTGCTCTTGATGAAGAACACGCGCGTGAACGCGTAAACCGATCTTCTAATAATACTTTTTTATATGCGTTCTCGCACCTTTCCGAGGCCAGACCAACACCGATGGGAGGTAATAAAGTAAACATTTTTACACGTGTTTGGTGCGTCGTGTGCAGACGGATTTTATCCCGGCACAGTATGCTTTCATTGATTAATGGGTTGGTTCAGAATATTAATTTTTCGGATCGTCTTTTGATATGGATTCGAAATGTCACCCCCTTTGATGGCTCACTCCGTTCCGCTCGAGTTTTGCACTCTAATCAATATTTTTGGTTTGTGTGTGGGTGCGAAATATGATGATACGAGACTGGATGGATACAACCACTAGAAAATTTTCTTCGTCGAGTGATCCTGACGTACGAGAACGGAAAAAGGCACGACGTTTTGAGCTTAGCGAGCTCCCCTAATGTATAGTTAATGCGCCACGAAAAGGAGTTTTTTCTTTTAGCGTGGCTGCCAATACTAACTGACAGTTGAAATGTTGAAAAATTTAATCATTGAAATATTGTGAGCGAATTTAGCTCTTTTGTTTGGTAGCTAATTGATTATTTTATATGTGGATTCGAACGCTCCGAAACTTTTGCAATCAACCAAATTTTTCAAGTGCCGTTGGATTTTGTTCTAATTTTGTCGAAGAATTTTAATCGTGTATCTTTTTTTGCACTTAAGCGTTTAATCTTTCGGAACCACGGTGAGTTTGTTGACGTAAAAGCGTATTAGAGTTTTACGGTTGTTTTATTGAGAAATTCACCGGAATTATTTGTATACTTGATTCTTTCAGCGTCTTGTTTTTCATGTGTTGAATAAGTGTTTTACGGTTAGTTTTACGAATGAATTTGTTACCATTTAAAATAAAATTAAGTCCCCTTAATAGAAAACTTTGACGTTGTAAAAGAACAGTTCGTGGTAAATAATAAATTTCAGTGCTCAAATTAGTCGGCTTTATATAGAACAAAGAGAAAAGTGTTTTCTTGTTACAACTACATAGTTACATTAATTAATAAGACAATCTATTTATTTAAATGTTCGGCTGTGCTATTAAAAACTTCACGAACACAAACGACGATAATTGAACAAAAGTGTCGTCTAATAAAATGATTCGCGCGTAATTTTCTCGTTAAGACGACGATGAAAAAATGTTTCAATTTTTTAGTGTATTATTTTTTTATTTTTTTTACATGTGTACGTAATTGACCTCACATTTCGAGTCATAAAGTAACATCTCAATTGGAGCGATTAATTTCATATACTCGATGCTGGTAGATGCCATGACTGATTATAACGATGTTCAATTGAAAATCGATCAAGACCTCTTTACGAATATTTCCGTTAACATAAAGTATAATATGATATTTAATTTTAGAATTATTTGAGATTCTCAAACACAAAATCCATTATAAGGACTTTGTACATTCAATATACTTATTTCAATTTTGCACGAAAACATCAAATAAGCGAAATTTTCATTTTATCCCCATTTTGCGGCGGTTCGTAACTCTTCGTCTTTTATAAGCCGTATTAACGTGTGGTTGTGTTATTACTGTTCTTCTTGTTATTATTTCACACACCACTCTAAAGATTTCAATCATATCGTAATTAAATATTAGAGAAAATCCCTTTGTGAGATTATTCACGCTTTACGCTTTCTATGAGCTCACCTCATCGAGGCGATGTATGAGGTTTTTGTTATGCAATTAAATTACGACACAATAAGGGGTGAAAAAAAATAGGAAATCTATTTATATTATCACCTCCTATTGTGTCTTGCGAATTTTACATGGGGCGGAAATTTAATATATAAACAAGGAATTCAATTTATATAAATAGCTTATTTGTTATATAATTAAATAAAGCTTGTCGTCTTTTTGATGTTTTCTCACAAATCAAATGAAAAGGTTAAGCGTAATATGTCTCTTAAATCCGATGTAATAAAATCCTTCATTGAAAAGGAAAAATCGCTAAGCTTTGCAAAACCATTATAATGTCTCTCTCCCCTATCCATAGATAATACATTATTGAATAATGTACAAGGGGTTGCACATTGGAGAAAAATTAGCATTGTAATCGACATATCTAAGCATAAATCATCACTTCAATATAAAACATAGATTAACACAAAAATTCTAACAATAGAGAATAAACTACGTGCGAAAATCTACAGCGATCTCATACATTATAATATAACGGTTAACATAGCGACAATCGCGATACAATATGGAAATCGTACAACTGTACCGAGAATTCGCAATCTCGTTCCGATTTTTCGAATGCGCATAATAAACTCATAAATTTTTCTAAATAAAAACAGGGCAATGTCTTAGAGGCGTTTGCCGTTTACGTTTTCCTTAAGGTTATCGCAACATCCTCGAAAATCGAAAGCGTACTGAATGTACTTTATTTACGGGCTGCGTGCGCGATAAAAATGCGTATCGAGTCAGGCTCGCAATATGAAACGTGTCTGAATTAATTTAGAAATTTTAAATATGAAAAGAGTGGGCTGGATCGTTTAGAGCCGAGTACATGATCGATCTGTAACATCTTCGAAGATGGTATTCGCGAATTGAGGCTTTGTGATGTAACACATTTGCTTTGTGTTTTTGCGATATCGAATATGTTAACGAAGCACACTTAAGAATGCCCTCGAGTCGAGATTGTTTTGATGTTACATTGTGTTCGGTGAAAGCTTATATTTTCGCATGTATTGTAAACATTGCGATTATTATGTTCCAATTTTGTTATTTGTTTCGAAAATTATTATGTTAATCGTAAACGATAAATCATTTTCGTTTAATGTTTTTGGTGGGTATATGACCATATTGTAAACAATGATTTATATTTGAGTAGCTAGATTTCAATTTAAGTCGTATGTTAAACCTTTGTTAATACAAAAATGAATTATGGAAAAGGTCATCGTACTGAGTAGCGAGTAATTTAATACATCCATCAAACCGCTCTTTCATAATAGTAAATATTTAAAGTAATCTCCATTAATATGTAATACAATATTTCCAACGTATGTTAAATTTTTGGTCACGCTATAAACATGCAACGAATAACATGTCCGCGCAGATTTTCAGAAATGATTATCAATTAATGAGATTTTTTGTTATTAAAATTTTTTACAAATTTTCATAAGACTTTTATAAAATCTAAGTTAATTTTTATGAATTTGAAAATTTTTTTCTATTTAAAAATATTGCGGAACTGAATAACAAGTGAAGTCGTTTCTAATGAAAAAAATAAAATGGTTTCGACATTGAAATAGGTATTCGATCGTTAAATTAAATAAAAAAAAAAAAAATTCGCGATGTGAATGTGGGCCAGTTGGAGTAGTCATTTTTTTCTTGCAACGGCAACGTCCGGTCGGTAGCGTTCTCTCCGCCAAATTATTGTCACCGTAAGTAAATCTTTATGTATTTCATCATGTTTTACGATCCTTTTATTGATTTCTGAAATTTTTCTTGCATGAGAAGAGTGTTTTCAGCGAAAATAAATCAATATCATTTTTATCTGAAGATGTTTTTTTGATATCATTTGATTTTCTTACCGTATTAATTTTCGACTAACATATAGCAAATCCATATTGCAGAAACTGAAACTATTTAGTTCTGACAATTCATCATTTTATTCTGACCATTTTTTATTAAAATTCTGATCAAAACATGATTAAAATTCTGACCATTTAATTTTTGCCTATTATATTTCAAAAACTAAAAAACTCGCACTTAGGTCCTTTTCTATGTCCGGCATTCAATTTATCTCAAGTCATATTGACAAGTACATTCCAAATCCAATCAATTAAAAATCTTTAACCCACGAACAAATCGAAAACCTCACGTAGAAAATTGTCCTCCCTTCACGGGATTCTTTCGTCCCACACATAATGGCAGCTTCTTTTATCCCCATCGTGGTCCGTCCCGCATAATAGGCCGTCGCACTTCAACCACTGCACCCGCTCTAGGGCCTTTAAAAGCACCACCCATTCAGGGGTAAATGCGCGCAGAGATGTAATGATAAAATTAAGAATGAAATGCAAAGCCATGCCCGCGTCGTCAAAGGATCCTGATGGCGCACTGTTAATGGCCGACGACGTTCGGCTCTCGAAAGGATTGCAGCACGCACTCCGTGTGAACTTCCTGCCCACTTCAGCGCGGATTATTATGCGAAAATATACACTTTCAGGCGTCGTCTGAAAAGATTCTCTTTACTCTTCGCGCCGTGCATATTCATGATTTAAATTAATCTGGGTACGAGCGCGGGCGTTTCGAGATGCCGAACTTGTTATATTTATCTCTTTAACGCATAATTATACGACTCGTTGAGTTTAAACGAGTCGCGAACTTTTATATATACATTTTTTTTTTCGATTTAATTTCAGATTAAAATTAAATTTTAATAATGAGTTTTTTTCATGTTGTTCAATTATCCTTGTAAGTGATTTATTTTTGTTGATTTGACCATTGATTAACAAAGTTGAGTGACAAATAGCTCAGTTAGTAGATGGCTATGATTAGGTACATAAAAACATTTGAGGAAAATATTTTTAATACCTTCTTCTTTCTATTTTTTTTCTCATAAGTAATACAAAAAATATCCGAGTATTTTTTTTACTTTAAAGTGACCTTTCAAACTGTCAATTTTAACTATTCATGTAAAATGTATTATATTTTCTTTTTAAATAATAAATAAACTTCGTAAATGTATTATCTTACAGTGGACGTTATATAGACTGTTAAATCGAATCATCATCATACGATTTCAGCGATAACGATTTAACTCCCTTTAAAAATCTTTTTAAAAAAAATAGGCGATCGCTTTACAATTTGGCTATTGAATTCGCCGATGGCTAAACTGGATGGCAGTTTTTATACGAAATTCCATCGCTTTCTCTTTCGATGCACCGGAAAGTGCACTCGAATCGATCTTCGCACGTGGTGCACATCAAAGCGCGGACGTTTAACTCTCGTCGTCGGAAATATGATGCACGTGAAACGCCCGCGTTAATGTTTTCGTGTTCAGTTTTGTTTGTCTTTATCCGCGCGTTTCAAAATTGTTATTTTCACGTCGGACTTCCTGCCTGAAACCGAAGACCGATCGGGCGCATCTAACGAAGCCAATTTCATCCGTTTGTATTGAAATTGTGTGTTGTCGTTATTTGTAAGAAGAAATGGGTTTGTGCATACATCATACGGCGTTTTCTGATGTAAGTGCGATTGATATGTATTTAAAATGTTTGGTTGATTTGTTATGCAGAGATTTTGTCTGATTGATCAATGAGGCTTCCGTTAAAAGACTGATGAAATCACTTAATTCATCCTAAATATTGAATGTATGTAAATATTTGAGTATATTTAAGCTTCACAGAGTTAGATCTTACTTTATAAATATTTCAAAATCCGGTGCGTGTATGAATGATGAAAAATCAGAATGTAAATATATACGTCGAATAAATGGTTTCCCTTAAGCGATGAACGTTGTTGAAAATATTCAAATGTGCGTATAAATTAAAAAAATCGTTTATATAAAACCGAAAACAGTTTTGTTTGATAACAATCAATCAAAAGTCTTTTAATAGACCGAATATTTACAGAACAATTTCTCATAGAGCAATACAAAAGTCGCCGACGGGAGACTTTAATATTTCTTTGTTTTGCAATATATCAACGCTTCATACGAACCGTATGTCCATTCGGAGATGAAAGAACCACAAAGAAGACCAAAACATTTGTTTGTAGACCACCGATTTCATTAACATACACACATATCATATTTTGCTTATGCGCTCGTTTGTTTATGGTTAATTTGATCCGTGACCTACGCGAAGACTACCAGCAACTTACACAAGGGTTAAATATTGAATTTCATTTCAGCCGGAAGACTTCAGGGTGAAAAGATCGTCATGGAAGCCAAACGTGTGCGACGTCGAGGCACTCCAATACCAGTGGCACCTCCCAGAGTGCCGACGCCTATGCCTCCATGCGAAAACTCTACCCGCTCACAGAACGAAAGGTAAAGTACACCATTTTTTTTTCACCCGACCCTAATAACACATGTGCTAGGTCAGAAAAACACGAAATTAAAATTTTCCCCCTGAAAAAAATCAAGTACGCGCCACGTGAAAAATTGTTACGAACAGTGACTGATTGTTGTTTGCGCTCGTTTTTTCGAACGTGCAACGCATAACCATCTGGTCGAGTGCGTTTTAAAGTTCGTCTCGGACAAATGTATCGTGTAACCCGTAAGTTACTCGGGCGACATCTAAAAAAGAGCTAGAATTTATTAAACGAGCCGCGGACGTGTTTTAAAGTCATCAGCCGGTTGAAGTCGGGGGAGGATTATTGAATTACGTGTACGTGCTTCATAGATGATGGCCCGGAGCATGTTTCGATGGTCGGATGTGCTAATTTAATAATCATCCATGCATCGATTACATTTCTGAATTTTGTATAAGAAAATATAGTTCGTGTTGTATACGGCTTAAATTTCTAACCTTTAAAAGTTTAGTTTTAACATTTAACTTCTGAAAATAATAGGTCCCATTCTGTAACATTTCAAAGGTTGCACTTAATAAACCGAAAATACGTCGAATTTCTATACGAGTCGGATTCTTTGACGTAATCGGACACCGCAACCAGTCTAGTCGTTGTATTCAAAAGAAGTGATATTTCATGTATTTTTAGAGTTACATAATGAGGTTGAATGCGAAAGCGACAAAAATTGAATCGCATCGCGTGCCGAGCACTAATCGAAATTAGCCATAATCTGAGACACAATCGCGATATATTTAAATCTTGCCCTAAAGTGCCCCTTATTCCCATGTCGCTCCCATGTTCTCTAATGCACTTGTTAGTAGGGTTGTCGACTTTAAAATTTGGTCTAAAATAATCGTTAAATTATATTTTGTTCGGGATTTCAGTTAAGATTGAATGTTTTGTTCAAAAACTTTTTGACGGAATTAATTAAGATTTTTAAAATCAAATTTTCTCTCTTTAAAGTTTCGTGATTTTTCTTATAAATTAAAAATTTAGAATTTTCTCTCTACAAGAATTTTATACACATTCAAAATTCAATTAACTAGAATGCGCTGAGTTTGCTCGTCAATTCAATGTCTTCGTATGCTGAAACCTTCAAAAATAGAAGACAGCCCTAGCTGTGAGACCCCCTAAAAGTGTGGTGACACTACGACACCACACTGTCGTTAATTTGTGATTCACAGCAGCAAAACAAAATTGAAAGCCTGTCGTCGGATTTACACGTATTTTTTGGTCGTAAAATTTATCGACAGGGGTCGCAAAACAAGCGGAAGGAGACGATCCTAAGGACAACTTAGTTAGTGTTTATAAACATTTTCGCTTTTACCGCCGCTTGTTTATTTATTATCACGTGTCTTCCGTGAGAAAGCCTACCGTGTCTTTTGCGGGGGTGGCTGGAAGTGATGCTAATTATACGCATGTCAAATTTGCCGGAATGCGAGGCAGTGGTGAAATTGTCGTTGTGTTATGTGAATGGGTCGATTGTTACTCATAAAGTTTAGTGGTTTTGGGTTTTGGAGTTTCAGCTCGTCATATGTCAAAAAGGTTATGCCCCATTGAGAAATGAGAAATTGCTTAATTGGTTTTTCGTTGCCACTCAACCAGTAATTGTATAGTTACGGGTCGTCCTTCGTGAATTTTCTTCGGATCCTTTTTTTCAATTTAAATATTTCTTCATCATTCGTCATTGAATTTGGCTTTTATCAAATATACATTAAATGTGTTTGTATGCTTTAAAAATATCACTAGACTTCAAATAATACCGCCCGATATGTGTCACGTCAATTCAACAAAGTTTATTTGACCAAGATCAACACACACACAGAACCTACAAAAACCGCGCAATCGAATCCTTCAAGTTTGCACAAACGACTAGCGACCAGTGCATCGAGTCAAGTGCATAAAACGGGCTATATATACGCACCGGCACCGCATACGTGTACAAAATTTATTTGTCTTTCCCTCGTATGCGCATATATGCATTTGGACGCGATTCAGCCGCATATTTAGCTTTCCTCGCACAAGTGCAAAGTCAAAGAGACGAGCGCAGTTCGAACGGACAACATCCGCTTCGACGTCTGCACAATTTCGGCCATAATCCTATGCTTTTCCGGCTGTGATAGCGCCGAGTTTTCAATTAGCTGATGGTTCGAGATTAATTACGGTAATGTCTGTCGCGGTATAAGACAACAAAAAGGCATTTTCCGCAACCGTCTGCTTGACGACCAAGCCTTCTCTCTGTTTCTATGCTGTTGCCGTTGTTGTCTGGGCACGTTGGCTTCTACCGCCTTTTGATGAAGAACAGTGGAGCGTCGATGCATATCCAACAGATGAGAAACTTTCCAGGTTTATACAGCGACGTTATCAGTGCTAGAACGTGGTTCTCATCCGTATCGTATGATGGCTGTGTCCTTTGACGAGTGTGTGTTTTTCGATTCTACGGTATGGTATGGTAGGATTCCGCTACAATAGGAGATACTCAGATGATTCTGCGATATTTAGACTTACCATCGCACTTCTATTTCTTTAAAAAAAAATATTTCACTCCGCTTGGTTTTGAAAATGATAATATTTCCCAAAAAAGTATCGTTGACTTTGAATAAATAATAAGGTGATGGCTCAACATTTTAAAATATGTAAATTTGCTTTAATGTCTAAAAAAATACGTTGCATATTTTTATTTTCATGAATTTAAAAATATTCTGTCAGTAATGTTTTATGCAATATGATTATGAAATTCGTGCAATTAGTATACCAGACATACCTAATTTCGTCAGGTGGACATCTCACGCGATTTCATTGCGTCTTTTATAACTTTTTCACAATAAAAAGTCATCGTTTAATTTATGAACGCTGTCCGCAGACGAATAGTAACTTAGGTTTGGCGTCTGTGTTGCCCGTAAACTTTTTCCCCTCATAGTTTCTTTCACTAGCCGCAGACATTTTCAAATTGTTTATTCATGAATGCGACCACCGGCGAATTTTATTACGAGGTTGTAAATATAATATAATGATGCACATTTTCAAATGGCTCGGTATGAAATTGATACCAAGAATTGCACTGCCGTATTGAACTTACGAGCAATAATCAGCTAGCACTTGAGTCATACTCGTCACACTTCAAAAAGTAAATTAAGCTCGGCGTCCAGACTAAACATTAAAATATTGACAATTCGCAATTAATCGTCGCAAATCCAAACGTTGAATCATTCACATGTAATTACATTTCACATTCGAATTCTTAGTAAATATGAATTAACATTTAATGCGGCGTTTGCATTTTATGACGGCAGTATCCTGTAAGAATGTCGTAAACGTCACATGTTTTTAGACTTTCTGATCTATACGTTCCATTAGATTTTGAGTTGTTCATTATATTATGGCCAGATGCAGCTCTTGTGAATGCAGATGTGGCGAAGAGTTGTTCATTCAAAACTTCATATTTATTTAAATCGAGCTTTTGAAATTCTTCTTACCTGCATACTTAATGGAAAAGATGTGCAATAGTTTCCGTTCGAAGTTTTGAAGTCGAGGAAACTTATAAATAACTGAAATTGCAGATTTAAAACGTTATATAATGCACAGTCATAATCATATTTTTGGGAGCATAAAAAAATGTGAAAACCTAAAAAAAGTATTTATGTGTCAAGTGTGAAAAGCTGCATAAATGTGCAACATCTGGATACAATTGCCACTTTCTAAATGCGGCGTGTAATCTCATTTTAAAATTCGTACGTATTTGCATACGAAATTCGCTCCATTTTTATTTGGAAACGCACCATTTTCAGTCCGTGAGTTTCGACTAAAAACTTCCTAAGGGTTGTTCGTTAGTGGCCATTAAAAAAAGTCACGTTCGAGTGCCCATATGTTGGTCAGCCTACTATAATAAATGTTATTGAAACGTGATCAATTTTTTGAACAAGAAAAAACCTAGCTTTGCTTTTCATTCGCCGAATGTAAATAAAATATTTATGCACGATTCGATTTCGATCTATTTTTATTCGCCCGAACAAAAATTCACCAGATTATTTGAGAAGTTGCCATTCGCTCAGAGCGAGCATTTGGCGATTGGATACAACAAAAACACGCATGTTAAATGTGTTTTCATTGAATATTGACAAACATGTTCGAGATCAATGCATTCGATATACATGTATGCCGGGTAGACATTAGAGTGATTTCATATGTATGTACTCTCGGGGGGAAAGGACTTGTGTTTATAATAACCGAAGGGAAACAAATAAATATGGTCTCCCAGGATTCGTGTACAAGCCAGTCGTGCACCATTAAAAGATGAGCCAGAGGGAGGACACTATTGTTTGTGACTTAAAAGTCGATTTTTTCAGTCACAATTTCTGTCTTAATTATTATAAGCTCATTTATTGAAAAATATTGTTGAGTTTTTAATATGTATGTAATAAAAAAAAAATTAAGATCAAAAAAATGGTTAATATTTTTAAATTGGAGAAAATTCATGATGTCAAATGTGAATTATGATTATTAATATATATGTATAAAAACAAATAATTTGACTTACATGACTAAAATATTACTCTTACGATTCTGTTGCTCGAGTAAAATTAATAATTAAACTTTCATTCTCATGAGTGGTTGTTTCACAAAATAAATAATGTATCTTGTACGTGTTTATGTGTACTTCAAAAGAATTATTTATAATATCGATCATCAATTTCATATGTACGGAGCGTTTAGAAAAATTTCCAAAAAAATTACGTCCAAAATACATTTTAAGACATAACCAATATTTCAATTCTAACCAAAGTGATTAATAATATATTTCAATCACTCACAGCATATTTGAAAATAACAAACTGATTATCTTTTGATCTAATCAATGTTAAAATATTCAATCCCGGCAATTCGCAGACCGCTAATTTATTCAGATCATTTCTAATTCAACAAACACCACCCCAATATAAATTCCTTACTATTAGATACACGAATTCTTACTTTCGCCCCAAAAAAAAAAACAAAACACCACGCTCCTTATTTGCCCCCGAGCCTGCAGATAAGATCCGCTCTCGGATGAGTGGGATTCCAGCGCCGGTCGTCCTATCCCAATTTTTTATTCACCGACAGTCGCAAAACTGGGATACACCCGTAAAAAAAACACACAGACACAGCCTCCTTTCTTTATACGTACGTTTTATGCTTGGAGAAGAGCAGAATCAGACAATGCGTTCGCGGCCGGCTGAGGGCTCGTTTTCAGACGGCTCGTGATTCATCGCGACGTGCTAATGCCGTACCTTGTGGTACGTTTTGAGTGTTCAAATCTGACAATTTTTAGTGCGGTGGTTGTGGCGATGGTCCAGGTGTTGGTATTAGGTCGTTCGAGAGTTTGCGAGATTGAGCTGTCGGCGGTTTTGTTTCGGGACGGTTTTTGTTGCGCGAGGTTTTGCAAAGTGGTGGTAGATTGGTCTGTGGGTGAAAGGAATCATATTTTCTGGAATGATGTATCGTTGTGAGATCATTTGATAAGTGATGGTTTTATGTGTTCGAATATTTTAGAGATATTTTTCCTTATTGTTTGAGATAAAGAAAATTTCAAAAATATGTTGAATTTCTATTGCGAGCATTTTTACACTGTTTTCTGATTTATCTAATATTGTTTATACATATATTTTAAAAATATTACTTAATATATTTTTATTTTTATTGTGAAAAAAGTCACATATCATTTAAATACTTTCATTAACATAACAAGTTTTTGGAGATAATCGGATTTATAATTAACCACATTTTGAATTCAAGCTCTATAATACACGATTTCATAACTTTGCCTACCTTGTATATCAATTTTTGACAAACAAGACCGTGTTTCCCCTATTATAAATTAGACAAATTTACCGAAGACACGCGCGTCAAAGCATCCCGCGAGCAGCATCGAAGCAAATACCGACTAATACCTTGTTATGTAAATTAATGAAGCGTGGAAACTTGCTGTCTGTTACATTCGTACACTTTTATGACGAGGAAGCAAAAGCCCATTACGGTTTTATAAATATACACGCGTGCCGCAAACGACATAAATTCGAACACCGCATTCAAAAATGAATCGTCTTTCAATCATATTAATTTAGTGATACGGTCGATATTTGGAAACGGTTGAAAATTGAGGTGAATCAGAATTTCAGGATATTGACTTCCTCAGGATGAGTGACAGGATACGAAAAAATGATTATAAAATCTGTATAAGGAAGATCGTATTACATTTATTCTTTCATAGCACATTTTTTGCATAAATAAGCATTATACATATACCTTCTGAATAAAAGTATACTCAAATAACCTTTTGACTAAATATTGCACTACTGCGGTACGTTGTACCTTTCAATAAATACACAATAATCAGCGATTCCCTGAGGAATAGAACGTGCTCTTGCACTCTTACATAACGCAAACTCGCGTATAGTTACGCCATTATTTATCGCATTCTATTCACGAGCCCGCGTAAATAATTTCAACCCTATCTCGTAAAAATAATTAGAATGCACATGGCGCATTCGTCGGCCCCATTGCACCAGTGCAGTGTTAAAACTGCAGCTTCCCAATGCACTATTTCCGTGGTCGGGGTGCTGGTCTGTGTAAACAATTCGTCTATCCGAAGTCTTCATATCGAACGACGTCAGGTGTTTCGAACTGTCGTCCCTTGGTTAGGTATTTTATTAATTTTTCGCATGGCTTTCGAAAGTTTTTTAATAACGACTCTGCGTCGGTGTTGTCTACTTTATGATGGATAAGTTCGTTTCGGCGATACGTATCGCATGTGTTATCCCTCTATCATGCAAAGTTTTGTATACAAGTGTATTGATTTTTTTATCGCGAATAAGGATACAGTTTTAAATTTTATCGGTTCGATGAGCGGCAATATTGTTTTGAAAGGTGTATACATTATTTATGTCACATTAATTATTTATATATTAAAAATTGTTTGAAAATATGAAATTTTTCATAATTCAGTCACATTATTTCTATTTATAATACAGGTCAAACACATATCAAATAAAGAAATGAAAATATTGTTCGTAAAAAGATGTTCTCGAATCTAATATTTACGTTTCAGAAGAAAAGCGAACTCTTCAACGTAATTTTTTCGGAATAACATCATAATATAATAACAGTGAAGCGAATTTTTGTCGTTTAACTTGAATTTTTTATGTAATATATTACAGATGTATGATGATATGAAAAGGGATTCGCAAAATGGATGCTTAAATGAATAAAGCAGTTTCTGTAAAAAAAATCCGTATCCCTGACTTAGCATATTCTTGCACGTGTGTTTCTAGGTAAGACGTAAAATGAAAATATCCCTATATACAGCTTGACTCTTCGAATCACATGAATATACAGACGTGTATATTTTATAAATAATAAATATAAATCGGAACCTTTATATATTATAATTTATTCAAAGGTTAGAAAGTATTACCGCGTTTTTTCATAAATGATGAGATCAATTTGCAACGTAATTACCGCGAAGTTTTTGTTTCGGAGAAGACATCAATTCCAATTTTGCCAGTGGGCCAACTTAATCGGTTCATTTATTACTGTTTTCTGATCAATAAAACGCAAAGTCTTTTTCGAATTTTGAGGCGCTAAAACGATAAAGATAGAAGCTTTGAGCCGATTCCGATTGAAAGAAAACAACGCGGACATTGATCGATTTATGTACGTGTATCCATTGATCTGACTCTTCTTTGTGTTTTGAAAATTAACAGCTGCACATAGCCATTTTCGATGTCTCTTTATTACTTTGCTAACATCGAACTTTGTTATTATCGCTTGCGAATATCTGCGGGGCAGTAATTAAATACATAATATTATTTGAAAAGGGTCCGTTGTACAATGGAGTGTGTATCGTTTCCGCGCCGAGCAAATATAATACGGTACGTAATATCGTTCAAAGGCGTACTACACACATGAAAGTGGCTTTTTTAATTTTCATCCCCATCCCGGTGTTGTTAAATACGATTCTCGTGTCTTCGAGCTGCGGTGGAAACGTATTCGGAAGAGCGTACGTGTAAACAAGAATCCTCCCGATTCATCATTATTACCAGTGTTTACTAAATTTGCCCCTGTATTCTACCTGCCTGATCTAATTAGTAATTACTCTATATGCGTTTGCTTTATCCTTTCCGGGGATGGTGTTACTAAACAATCCTCGAATATTGAGTAATCAAATCGGGCTGATTATAGTTATGGAATGTATACTATGCTAGGATTATTATTATTATTTATTTTTGTGCAAATTGTTTTATTATCATTTTTCACAATGATGAATCAAAAGTTTTCAATTTTTCAAAACTGATAACTATTTTACATAGATGGCAGGATGTTATTTCATCCGTGGAAACAAACCGCTTGGTAGATTTTTAAAAAATTTGAGAGTATTAACACAGATGTCTCAATTCAAAACATATGTTTCTGGAAAAAATCATTTTTGTAATTACGAATTTCAAATATGTAAGTTTTTTTTAATAATTTTTTTGTAAAAAATATTTGTATCCTTAAAATTTTTTAAATTTAATGAATTGTAAGACTTACAATTCATTTTAAATATTCACAAATTTTAGCGACGGATAACGAATTATAATTTTAAAATATTTATGTATTACGTGTATTTTCATTCAAATTTCTTTGGATAATTAGCTGTACAATATAAAATAGTGTTTCAACTAGGCTAGGGGGAGGTAATTTAGATAATAGGCGGGCAATTTCCGATGTGAAAAATCGGAGCAATTTTCTCAAAGCCATTAAACCCGCAAGTACGAAGATTCGATCCGTCCTTGAGCGAAATAAATCAATCCACTTTGCACAACCGTACAAAATCATCACACGAACGAAACACTCATACATTTCACTCAGAACTCGAAGATCGCCGATGATAATTCGAAAAACAAACCCGTTTAATTAACGACCCGAGCCCGGGACACCGGACCAATATATTTATGACGCCGCTGAGGGCACAACTTCATCGAACCGAGCCACCATCCGTAATTTATACCTCACGACCGTGCGTCGAAGGAGTGAAATACGTACCGACTTCTCGCCAACAACAGCACCGCGGCAATAAACAAAAATAACATCGTGTAAATTGCCCATTAAGACCGGCGATCGGGATTTTAAAGAGGATCGCCTCTTGGCGGGAGGTCATCCGCGTCGATCGCGATCTAGTCCGATGCCGATCGAGCCTTCGGATTTATCGTCCGGGAGGGTCCTTTTCTTGTCTTTGGTGTGTGGTATGTGTTTAGCCCTTTTCTAGGGCCCGTCGAATTACGGGACGTAAATATCGCTACTTGACATTGGATCGATGGCCAATGGTGGCTCGCGGGGTGTTTCATTGTTCGCTATCGCGTATCCGTTTTATGTATATGAATGGATGTCGTTATTTTTATGTGTTGGAGATGCATTATTAATTTGTTGAAGGATATGAGACTGCAATGTAAATGTGTCGTATCATGATCGATCAACGTCGCGAGACAATAGCGTACTTTTTGCACCTTTGTCTTTTGCACGGACACGTTCATGATTTACAATATCGCATTATTGAAACGTGCCTGTTAAAATGACCATAACGATCAATATAATGTATACATTTTTTTTTTTATTAGAAAATTCAGGGATCCCAAATGTCGAATTATAATAACATGCGGTTAATAAAAGCGCCAGATGACCGATAATAAAACTAACAATTTACACTACGTAACAGCCGGAAGCAGGTGATCAAAACTGCTCTATTTACCAACCCAATTTCTGAAAAAATTAAATTATACACACGATCCGATAAAATTGTGTACTTTTCGATTATTATTGCACTGACCGTCACTGATGGCAGTAACGCATTCGATGCACGATACGGTGCAACGGGCACATACTACCACACACTTTTTTCTAGAAATGCATCGGACAAGGCATATGAAAAAGAAGGATTACCCCGGGGATTTGAACCCCTGGATCCCGAGGATCCACACAGTAAGACCGCCAATCTTCTTATGCGCTTAAGGCGGCTAAAGTTTCTCTGATTTTGCACTCTCTAATGCCAAGCGCCTCCGTTCGGGCGACCCTTCTTATTCTTATTGTTAAAGGAAACTTTTTTGTTCGAACCGAAGAAAAATTGCGCAAAAACAAACCGACCGCTTTGGAAAGCTTTTTTATCCGTGGACGAGAATTCTCGCTTTGCTCACGCGCGAAAACTTCGTGAAAACTTGGAAGCAATAAAAAGCATTTTTTGTTCCTTATTTAGAGAACAATTAAAAAATTCGAAGTTTCGAAATTGGCCGTTTTCTCTTTCTTGTTTCGAAGGGCGAGTTTTTATTTATTGTCGAGAATGGAATGACCTGTAACCTTGTCGTTGAAAAGCTCACGGGCGTTGACGAGAAAGGACGCCCTTTTACATACCTCCATGTCAAATGTATAATTCATTCGAAATTTTGACGTGTAATTGTCCCAAATATCATATTCTGTACTCGTGATGTGTCGTTCAAAGCGAAAGTTTGATTTCAAAATTTCGTAATACTTATAAGGATAAAATGACATGTGACGTGTAATATGAAATTGAGTACAGTCTTGCTTGCTGTTTAGTTGAAACGTGATTATAGTTTGAAAAAAATGAATTTGAAAATATATTCAAATACGAATATTCGAAACGAGCTGGCGAAACACGTCATTCAGCATTAAAGCATCCCTTTAAAAACGCATTCAAGTCTTGATGAAAGTGTCAGATTTTACGAGCGACGCGCTCGACAGAAAAATCTCGCACAATAGACTCGCAAAATCGAAATTCGAAATTACAGGAAGGCGCCATAAATTTGCAAACGAATACATGAGAAAGTTTGATTAATACCCCGTTAACGGAACGAGTCTCGAGTTTGCGATTCAAATCTCGGGGCCCGGCCTCGCCATGAACGTAAATGATTAATTTTGGTCCTGGTAAAAGTTCGACACAGCACTTATGTTGTGACCCGCAAAACCTTAGGTCGTTCCGAGTATACTATGTTTCGATTCGAATGGTTAATTAAAAAAAAAAAATAATATTTAGATTATTATGATTGTTTGAGTCAAATATCTGGTTTTATATCTTGATTGCAAAATTCAAATGTGATCTGATGTCCAAATGAAAAATTAGTAAAAAATTTATACTTTGCATGACAATTATAATTTTCTGTTGTAACATTACTTCATTAGCATGTAATTGAAGGATTTCCGGAAAACATAACGTGTGCCATACATCCGCATCCTTATAGATTTTTAAATAATTTACTATACGTATTTATGAGAAGTAAAAATATATTTTCTTTATTGTGATAAAATGAAACCGCCAAAGATAACATCGTATAAATTGAGGAATGAGCGTACAATATGGCGTGCCATCTTACGTTAGCAAATAAATCATTCGGCATGCGAAAATATTCATGTCGTGCCGCTTCGGATCGTGTAGTTTTCGGTTTTCGTAGTTTTCGAGTTAGCGTGTAATCGATCCGTTTTCGACATTCGTGTGTGTAGGTCCGGCTTAATTATCCGTAATAGTCATCGGAGTCGTTGAAGCGGTACGTCATTACCGTTCCCATCACACCTATGCGATGGCTCTAACATGGATTTAGTATTGTTGGTATTCAAAGTAATCAATCACTTTTGTGATTGAACGACCGTGTGATACAATGTTTGAATTATTCGAAAATACTGCGGAATTTTCGATACGAAGCTTTTATGACGTGAACAGTTTTGATTTGTCCGAATGCTGCGTCAAATAACTGAATTGAGTTTCATTTAAATTAATATGATTGATAAACTTTATATTTATTAATTATTGAATGAATTCTAAGTTGAAATCGTTTCAACGCATTCGCGACAGTAGAACTAAACAGAAAACTTTTGCCCATTGAAAAAACAATCGATTCCAACAACAAAAGCGAAATTTCCACTTAGCGAAAATTTCAAATCTCTCCCCGTATCAAAAGAAAGCACTCAAGTCACCTATTTAAACTCGAAAATCTCCAGCCGATCCCGAACAATCGCAGCACAAAGTTTCCCAATCCAAATTCGCACATACAATGATCAGTCAATAATTGGCACACGCGCCAAAGCCTCACGAACACACGCTTCGTCCTGCACGGCTCAAATGCCCGAGTTAATAGATTGATTATCGGGCGGCGTTTGCGTAAATATCAATTAATCGCACCCCCCACAAAGGGAAAGCCGAATTATTATTGAGTGTAACCGAGAAATATGGGCATTGGATTTAGACGGTTGGCTTTCGGGGTCGCGACCTTTCGGGGAGCAGTTAGAGCGAATGTGTTCGAGTTAAAGGAGCCAAAGGGCGTTGGGTGCGGGTCATGAAATATTCCGTGTCATAGGAGTAACGATCCGGTTGAGGAAGGAGCCTCTTGTGCCCTTTCTCAGTCACGGTTTAGAGAACATTGGTGTGCGCTTCTTGGTTTTTTTTTCTGGAGTGAGTTGTTGCGTTGTAATTACGCGATGTATGTGTCAGCTTTTACATGTTAGGAAATTTGTTGTTCGATACGATCGTTGTTTAGTTTTTTTGGTATACTTTGTTCTTATAATGGATTATTTTATGTTTTTCGTTTATTATTTAATTTTCTCATAATATTAGGGTGGGTTGAGACGATTTAATTTTATCTTTACATTGTTCGTTTTTAATTTAATGCAAAATATTTTTAATGGCGTAATGTAGTAACTTATCTGAAATTTAATTGTAATAAATTTTTATATATTTATTTATTTTTTCAAATTAAATTTTGATATTCAAAATCAATGAATTCACATCACATAGCAAGAAGTTCGATACATAGATCCGTAGAACTGTCTTTATCAGGACCGTTACATGATTCATCTAACTTTATGCCCATTGTTTCTACGTAACCCTCGTGATCTTCGTACAGCTGAATTTATTAATTCCAATTTTACGACATTGAAATATTAAAGGCTTCCATTCAAGAAATAATTATACGATTTGCACCCCAGGCTCTCATTTGCATCGAATGTGCCATCTGCGTTTATCATTAGATGCATACGAAACAATTATTAACATATAAAACCTGCAATATTTTCAAACAACTGTTATTTGAATGTTTTTAAAATGTAAATAAAAATAATTTAAGCTTCCCAAAATTCAGAGTGATGATGTGTGTTAACCAGCCGCGAAAGCAGTAGTCTATGTTAGTCAATAAGCTTTTCATTTGTCATCGCCCTCGAGCTAGGGCCGTTTCACCTTTGTGCATTCGTGTTATTTTAAATGCGTTTATAATAGGTCACGACCTCGTGTGCATTACGTGTGAGTAATTATTTTATCCTTATAAGGATCTCCGCTGAACCAGAACAGTTGTTGGAGATGGAGGAAAAGATCAATCATATTTCGTGACATACGAAAACGTTTCGATGTAAATTTTTATAATACAAAGTTGGTGAAATTGGGGGCAACGTCTTCTTAGAAATTTTTATCTAAATACGCGAATTTGTTGCATTCTCGATTGTATGAAGATTTAATGGATTTTTCATGACGGCAGTAAAATTTTTACTGGCGAAATAAAAAATGAGAAAACAGACAGCGTCGATATATTTCACTTAGTATTTAATGATCTCGTCTCATAGATTTTTTTTAATAGCAGAACCGACAATGGAATATTTTCAAAGAACGTAAAAATTCAATTCAATACAAATTTTATATTTCAATATGTCGCGCATAAAAAACATTTTCACAATGTGAGTCGAAATTCGCATTCTAACGGTCAAATGATTTCGGATTTGACCCTTATTTTGCGATGTAACTTTTCATAGAAAAAAGATATCGTGTCAAAAAATTACAGCGACATCCTTCCAGCAGTGTGTTTTGCCATAAGAGAGGTTGTTTAGGCTGAGCGTTATCGTCACACACAATGAGGTCGTTGGGTTCGGGTCCCATTGAAATATTGTGCGAGTTATTAAGATGTAGGTCCCCATTGTGCCGAGGGGGCATTGTATAAAGTATCCCTAATAATGGGTCATTTGTTAGTTTCACGCGCAGACATCACAGATACTGTGTAATGAATACGGCAACGGAAATGGTCTTCATTTGTTCGGTTCAGGTGCAGAAGACCCGCACAGGATATTTTTGACCCCGAAACACCGAGAGATTTTCCGCGAACTTTTCCCGATTTCATAGTATACAGAAAGCGGTGCTCGCATGTCATAGTTTCGACGTCATGTTCAATCGGACGCAAGAAAGCGAAAATTGTCCACGACACCGTCACGCTCGATTCGTGATGGGAAACAAAATAAGGGCGTCTTATCTAAGGACGAGTGGCAAGATTGATTTTTACCCGAGTGGCAGACGAACGGCTCGCTTCGCTTGTTCCGTGTCCCTTGAAGGGTTTCACTTGATGGGACGCGTACCCGAACGGAAAAAAAGGCACTGCGTAATTTGATACACTTACGGTAGCTTGTGTGTGTGAGAAAGGAGATTTATATGCGTTTTTTTACGAATCCTTCGTTCCAGTGATTCGGTACGACGATAAAGGAATACCGGCACAAATTGACTCATTAGTGTCTCGACTGTTTATGAGCGTTGAACGCAATAATTTGATTCTCCCACGCGAATTCGCTTTGTTCGTCGCGGGGTGCGCGCGTACAACAATTAGGGATGATTTTCCTTGTATTAATAAATATTTATCCGGTGGAATATAATTAGCTGCCTAATAGACTATCGTTGAATTTCGTCTATTATTATTTCGGATGAATTGGTGGATGTGACCTGGTTCGTATTTCAATATTTCAAAAATACATTTCACTAATTAATTTATCATCACATATATAGGTACTTCAAATCGTAATTGTCGGGCCTTTAAGCAATTTAAAGGCTATATATGAGAATGTTTCTTAGTGATAAATATATCCTGAATGGTCTATAAAATTTTCTCTTGCGTGACCGCATTAAAAGCGGCTTATATCGAAGCGAACCGCTGCCGCTTTGTAAGGGCTCGGACGAATTTTAACACACAATATTGTATGAGATCTTTGCGTTGTTGTTTGCATATTTAAATCCAAATATTAGCTTTAAAGTTTGCGAATTCGGCCCAATTTATCCTTATGGTGCACTTCAAAAAGTCTGTTCCGCTTTGGATGCTCGAACGGCCCGCGGCGATTCGGTTATTTACGGTTAGCGGAAACACGCTTGAAAAACAATAAATTCAGGATACAAAGTTCTTGTATTTGGCTTCATTAATTTTGTTAAAGTCAAGATGCTTTTAATAAGCAAAAAGAACAATATATTACATCAATTATGCACCTACATTTAAATATTTAAATAAAATAAATTATCACCCAGATTAATAAAATTCCCATAAGATGTGTCTATAAATTCATCGACAAGTCTTCAAAAATTGATAGATATTCAAATTGGCAAAAAAAACATCGTTTGTATAATTGATAATAGAATTGAATATCATCAGGGATATAACTAATATATTATATATATAATTTATAATATCACTTGTCAATGATATTATATCTATTAGCAAAGTAATTTAACTTTAATTTATCAGATTGCATTTAAGATTTATTGGAGACCAGTATCTCACATTGAAATTTCATCGAAAACGTCTCACGATGAAGTCCCGTAATGAGTTATTTCCGCTGAAAGCCTCTCGCCGCCAAGGGGTTGGTATGGTGTTTATTTATCGGGCCAGGGAACAAAGCTCGCGTGCTTGAACAACGCAACAATCGCTTGATTAATTGCGTCGCAACTTACGATTTGTTTTGGGAAACCAACCCGCGCCATATTTACGGCCCCGGCTCGGATAAAAATCAAAAGGAACGCGCTAACCAAGTCCTTTTGTAATTGCGAAGAGCCGTGAGCTGAACCACTGTGCTGCACGATTGAAAATAAAATCTACTTCAAGTCGTTCGATGTCGGTGTTGGTGTTTACTGTTGGCTGTGGAAATTCGTCGTTTTCGACGTAGTGTACACGAAAGGTTGAATTTCTTGTAAATTTCGCCTCGATGCAGTCTCTAGTGATTTATTAACGAGTTTGAGTATGTGGTTTAAGTTTGGGATGGAATTTTTCGGTTAACTAGAGATTTTTTTATATAGTTCTGATAAAAAAAATAATATTTAATTAAAAATTAATCTAATTTTGTGGAATTGCAGGGGTATACCTAAGTATGCAAATGTCGATCATGCAGCAGCCCAACTTGACCATCGAGAACAAAGAGAAATTGAAGGGGTAAGTGTTTATTTTTGAAAAAATATTATTTTATTATGTATTGTTGAAAATTTTCATGTATGAATATATCGGATTATTATACGAATTCGATACAACGCAGGCGTGATATTTCCTTTCAAAAGAAATCGCATTTTAATGAGCACTACACGTTGTCTCGATATCTTTATGAAAACGCGACGAAGCGTCGCTTTAGTGATTTTCAACTCAATGGATAATTTTCACAGCTAGTAACATTTTCATATGTATATGTATATTTTTAGAGAGCACTCTCGTCACAGAGAATTGCGAAAATTGTATGGATCGCGAACTTCTCTTTTATTCGGACGAAAAATTTTATCTAATTAGATGGCTTTTGACTATGATGACGGACTGGTGGTTGAGATGTCTACCAGGCAACTAACAGAATCAAAGCCTCATCATCGCCAGACATTTGAGTCGGTGGTGTCAAATAAATGAATGCCCCATTACATGAAATTAATTAATGAAGATGCCCGTTGGCGGATGTCTGTCACGACTTTTATACTAGGCTGATTTTATTCAATTTCTGATGAATTAATTGGTTGATATAGTAAGTAAATATAATGAAAAACTTGAATTTTATTTGAAAATGAGGTCTTGATGTCTTTCATATTATTTTCATAAACAACAAATTACTTAGTATGTAAAAGGAATTCAGTTAAAACTAAGTACATTGTTTGAGGAATTCATAGTACCTGAATATGATTAAATCAACTAAAAACTCAGCGAAATTCCATCCTTTGAATTTTTATCCAACAAAAAAGGCATGCTTCGTTAAATTTTTTCCTGACGAAACTTTTTTCATACTCGCGGTACTATCAAAGTTTAGAAGCTTTTTCAAAATGCCTAACTTCGCCTACGTTTTGTTTTATAATGATATTACAAAATAAAGACAAACAGACATAAAAATAATATCATAACGACGCGTTTTAAAGCCAATACACGAAAAAGATAAATCGAGAAAAATAAAACATCACAACAACAAACAACAGCGAAAGTCGATTAATTTCGCGCGCCATTCCACACGTCCGCAAACGCGGACCTGTCACTACCACGATCATCATCATCATCATCATTAAACCTGCCATCATAATCAGGCCCATCGTCATCGCACGATTGACCGCGTTGCATTCAGGTCCCATTCGCGTGCTACGTTATTCGAGCAGTCCCAGTCCGCGATACAGGAACGAAATTGCGTTTTGATACGAACACGGCCTCGGGCTAAGCCTTAATAGTGAAATCTACAAACTTTGCTACGGAATACCTGTAATTTCGAGCTGGCAACTCTGCTAAATTGCTACGGGTTTTGTGTATTTTGGGGACGCGAACGTTTCAGGTACGAGTACTCTTGACCCGTCGACCCGTGGTTATGTTACGAAATAACGATGTGTGCTTTCTTTGAACGAACGATTCAATTAAGTTGCATGTTTTAAGTATAATTATCGTTTCGGAGTTTTCATCGTTGATAGATCAAAAAACGTATGCACTTTCAACAAGACTCATTTACATTTTATTTTATTTTTTTAATTACTTGTGTACACACAAACGCAATCATACCACCATAGTATAATATAATAGGTTTTACTACAAATTCACCATGTGGCCAGTTTATTATACAGAAAGTATTGTTACAAACTATTGCGATGCCGGTTCATATATTTTGTATGGCGAACAGAAAATGAAATAGTAAAAGTTTTTGGAATCGTCTCATCTAACGAAGGATTTATTTAACTCTCATTTTCTGTATAAAATGGTTGAATACTCATCTGAGACGATAAAGAAGGTATTAAAAACGAAGTTCTACTTCAGCCTACCAACGATTTGAACCATCATCATTTTACATATTTATAATTCATGAACTAAAGTAGCATTAGTATTAAAGTAAATAAATTGTGTTTTTTTTTCGTTTATAATTCTGAAGATTTAAACGTTTATGTTATATAGATTTGATCATGTGAATTATATTTGATTTAAATTAAATATTCAATCCGAATTCCGCGTTATTTGAACCACTGAAAAAAGCGCTGCGCGAATCCAGACCCGGCCAAATTAAAGCAACAAAAACGGAATGGGAAATCGACGATTTCGCATCCGCATTATGGAGTGCATCAATGCGATATTACACCACAATGAAAAATGTATAGTCGCATTGATAAATAATCAGAATATGTGATGAAACCGCGTTTCAAATCGACAAACGCCCGCCGCGATAGATGCGATTTCACGCACGATCGCTAATTACGCTAAAAGCGCGCGCCGATGCAATTTTTAAAAGCGGTCGTTATTATTTATTATTTATTAGGGCGAGGACGTAAAACGAGTATCGAATCGTGTATGGGATACGTGTCCGGAATCCGACATGTTCCTCTGGCGAACGGGTCGACCGTTCCATTGTGTGATTTACTTGTTTACTGGCGTTTTATATTGAAATGAAAATACGTAGGAAAAAGCCTCCCTCCTTTCCGTCTCTGTGCAATGCATCTTCGTGGAATTTCTTATTTCCAACGCCCCCCGAGTTTCCCGAAAGTCATAAATGGTTTTCCGGTTTAATTGTCCGTAGAATTCATTATTAATATTTTTTCCGACGCCCCTTTATGCGTGGTGAAAACTTACTCAACTTCGGTCAACCATATTTTTATATTCGTTTATTTGTGCAGAGTGGAAAACTTTTATATAATTGAGTCTTAATATCAACTTATTATTCACATCGCTGGTTGACGTACTGCTTGAACTTTTTTTTATGAAAATTTTTAATTAAATAATTTAACTTTGAATTATTCAATAGTAAACGATAATTTTATATTTCTTCCATATTCGGAATGCATTTAAACTTTTATTATTTATTATAAAAGTATTAAAAAAAATTGACAGCAATAAAATATAAATCATTCCTCATCCGCGATGCAAAACCACAAAGGGCCACGCACCGACCTCAAATATATTGATTCGGGCGGCGCCAGAGCATTTTATCATTAAACGAGCTCGCTTAAAACTTTCGCCTTATTGCCAAGAAATTTCATTGCCTTCTATGGAGGCTTTTGGGGGTGGCAGGGCACGTACAAGGGGCAGTAGTAGGTGGGTCGGTCCCGCTACGAAAGCTGTGAGTCAAACGGTAATGGATCTACACAATTGTTCCGCGTCCGGAATCCTAATTCGATCTCGCCGAGCTCATTTGAATGAACGGTGCTTGTCTTAATTCGATTCAAATTAAGTGCCGATAAACGTACACGTTTTACGGCCTCGCCTATCACTCACTTTCAGACGTCGGACGGTGATGTGAAAAATTCGCTACAATTCGCTTTTGTTTCGTGGATGAATGTATCGTTTGAGGTTCGGAATGTGAATTAAGGTAATTGATGATTCGGATGAGATTAAACTATGTGTTGATGTTTGATCAGATATGTTTGTTTTTTATGATTGCTATAAACTTTTTAAAGGTCAAGAATCCGCTTGATGACCGCGCTCAAAATTATGAAGTGGTTATGATAATAATCAATGATCGTTCAGAATGACACTAATATCCTTTTTTGTATTATTGAATTGTTTAATCATAATAACCGGTATGTTTAATATATGCTAATAATGTTCAAAAATTACGTTTGAAACGTAAATTTTATTTCACTTCGATTACATTAAAAATTTCAAGTCGATTTGCAAAATCTAAAAATATTCTTTGACTTTGATCATCAGTGCGCAACACGCACCATTCGATCGACGAACTTTGTTAATAGACGTTGAACCACCCGCGGTTTTTCCCCAACGTTTTTATTGTCTCGGGATTTACGTCTCGCGGACTTATTGTTTCTCACCGTCGGGGGTGATAGCACAAAAATGAGCAGACATCCCCGTCTCCGAAAACCCTAAGCATCGGCGCAAAAAGGCCCTCCGACGCCCTTTGAGGGCTCATACACACCGAGGGCGAATTGAATGCGCTGTGAGTTTATGATCGACGCCTTTGAAGCTGAAAGTTTCCCCGTTTTTAGATAATAAATTAAAATTTGGCTCAGAACTATGTGCTGAGGGTGGGAAACTATGGCAGACTTGAAAAATTAACGAATTGCTTGTTTGTTCCGGTCCGCATACTTTCTGTTATATGCAGACGGTGACTAACTTAATCCAATTATTTTTTACAGTAAAAATTCATCTTAAACTTTGTGAGTAAAATTATTAAATTTTCCGGCACTAACTAAATTTTTGTAATGTTTTGTAATAAACGGAGATTAGAAAAATTTGAGAATCGATTGTAGAGGTTTTTTTGTGTTATATTATATTTTCGGACACTGAAAATTTAATACAGATATTTTTGATGAATTAGTTATCGATAAAAATCAACGTTATTATTTCAAATGAACATCATTGATAGAATTAAACATGTATTTTGCGTGTGGGTAATAGATTTGGCCGTTTTATATTCCGGTCTGTTGTTCGGAGCCATGTACAATAGTTAGCTGCAGTTGCACAATGTTTGAACGTGCAAACGTGCATTCAGTCGGTTGTATTGAGTGCAAACACATACTCTGGTCGTTGCTAATTATTTCTGTGTGCCCCTGTGAACGATGGCGATAAACGTTAGGACCTCAGGTCATATTTGCCCATTTTGAACAGTCTGGAACAAACGGAGGGCACGGTCGATTGACTCTGGGACGAATGACAATTTATTATCGCAAATTGCATAGCTAACATCTTTGAGAATTAAGCTCTATTTATTTTCGATTGGTATCTTTGTGCAGTGTTTGATGTTGAAATTGGGTGTTATTTCAATAAAAAAATAAAAAAATCATTTGAGTCCTTAGTTTTTGGTGCTTCGAGGAATTTTGTTGCGGTTTTGTTCTATGATCTCTCGTTGTCTAACGTACACTTTACGGTCATCCTCTTCATTCCGGCTATTATTGTAAATTGCCAACAATTCCAACCAGACAATTGATTTCTCGGACCGGCGTATTTGTAGTCTGTGAAGCATTGCCCTCGTCTAAGAAGATTTATTTCAGCAGTTGCGGAACTGTGATTTATGTACAACTTTCGTGCTACGTTTGATGGTTTCGAAATAAAGGAAACCAACCCGCAACTACACTATTATAAACCACTTATGAACGTATTCAAAAATAATTCAACTTAGATTTTGGAAATTAGAAATCAAAATTGACACAATATATGTTTCGCGGTTTGATATTTAAAATCATTATCCAAAGAAAATTAACTGTACGTCTTGTAAACATTTTTCACATGAAAAATACAAAACGTACAAACATGAAACTCTCTTTATGAACTCGGAGATTCATTTTAGTTTATACGATAAAAATTCGCATTGAATAGACCAATGTGCAGTCTCTGTTGATTGGACGCTTTTTCTAATACCGCCGTCGGAGCACGCTCGGTGAAAAGCTCCGGATATTTCTTATCTTTCTTAATTCAATACGCGCAACATATAATATTTTAAGAAGAGCGAAACGACAGCCGAAAATGTATCGTCCCCGACAACGACGGACTCTCGTTGACCGAAGAGGGTGAGTTTTCGGGGCGCCCAATACATCACCGGATGATCGAGTATTAGCGACGGCAATGGTCTCCCCTACGAAAACGCACATTCCCTGTGCCGAATGTTGTGATTCACCGAAAACGATGGTGCCGGCCATCAATTATCGACCTGCTTGTGTGCAGACGATTTCGGGAAAAACAAAGTGATGCAAATCCAAATTGATATTCTTTTGCGTTTGTGCGTCTGCGGTCGTTCCGTTTGGGAGGGTCGGAAAATGGGGTTGTTCAGCGGAACGAAAGGTCGTTGGATCGTTTTGCGTGTTGAAGGTCGCCGCATCACGTTCATTTGAATATAGATTTTTTTTAAGTGAAGTAATTTAAGGAAAAACATAAATCTTATAAAACTTTCAAATTCGTTTGGAACTTTTTTTTGCGAGATTAATAATGTTTTATAAATCACAAAATAAGCATTTTTGACGCTATTATATTCGATTAGTTATAAGACTTTTGTATTTGTGTTAGCTTTCTTTGAATGATGTTAACTGTGCAAGATTTAGGTGCTTTTCGTTCTCCCAAGGGCGTGGTTTGCGTAGCATTTCCGTAAATGTCGCCTTGATTTCATTTCGCTTTCGCTTGTATCCATTATCGATGGTATTTCGTCAACGTTCGCGTAAATCGTGTGTGATTAAACGCCCCTCGTGTACGTTTGGCGATGAGAATACAGCCGTAGCGTTCTGAATAGTGGCAGATTGTTGGCATTGGGAATATTCAATACTTTTTTTCATTTCTAATACTAATTTCTTTTAATTTTCAAATACCATTATATAAAATTGACAAATAGTCATAAATGAACGATCAAACAAATAAGCAGCAATGCACGATATCCAACATTGATCGAGCAGAACGTATTAATTTCAACGAGAGCGTTCAACACTAGAGTTGGATATTAGCGAGCGGAAACGAAGCTTATTCCAGCAGAAAAGGAAAACCATTGCAGAGCAAGTGTGAGCGAGAAACTCTCATGTACCCGCATTTGAGCTAGCAAATAAAAAGATTACGGCTTAACTGCTTAACATGTCCGCGTGTAGTGCGGGGCGATAGTGTGCAGGACGAAGAGGAAAGGACGTTGTTCCACCGAGGGTCTGAGACCTCCCTTGGACCGTGGGTTGATTTATGCCAGGACCACCCCTTATTCCACCCCTCAATAAGAACCTAATGGGCCATCTCGCATGCTTCGGTTACTTTTCGACACCAAAGTGTAACTTTTTCTAGTCTGAGCGAGGCGACGTAACTAGTGCAGTCGTGTGCATTTTTGCAATATTCTTTAAATGAAAATTAAACAAATATTTAAATAATAATTTTTGAGACCACTGTAGAAAAAAGAACGCCATTTTTTATTCGTCGAATGGCTTTAAATATACACAAATTTTAATAGCTTTAAATATAAAGTAAATAGCTTTTTTAATAAAAAAAATATTTTAAATTTCTATTTCTTTAGATTGTTATAAGGAAAAGCTTATTGTATTTTTTTTTACTGTTTTTCCTAAAAAGCATTTCGCTTCGGTAGCGTTCGAAACAAGTACTACGGTCATTTTCTTATTATATATATTTTATGGTAGAAGGTAATAAAGTTGCTAGTATATGATATTACGAAATACGGACAGTGCGCATAGATTCTTTTTTTATGTGCGTCTATGAGACTCTTCTTATCGTATTAAATTATTGTAAATCCTGATATAAAACCAGGTGCTTTTATTATCACGACGTCTCGTGCGTAAGATATGAGAGTTTTTCGCGATAGACGAAAATAGCGAAACATCCCTCTACAATGTAACATTGTGAGAATGCGAAATGCGTTGGATTATATTTCGATACTATCCCGAAGATTGTAACTTTCATATTTATTGCAGCTGCGACTCGTTCCTTATACATAAAAATCGTCGCCGTGGAAATGCATATCTATCGACTCGGTGCCAAAAACTTCATCTGTAAAACGTTTTATGTTCGAAAAGTGCACGATGCTACATTTTCACTTCATTGATTCACTGTAAGCAAAAATAGCCATCGATGGGGGATGCAATGATAGCTTTTCCGCGGCGTTGCACACAAACGTCTCCATTTTGAACGCGTTGCCAACTATGAAGGAGCTTTTCAATTTTTACCAGGTCGGGAACCTCGACCTATGAGGTATAAAAGCCTTTTGCTCTTTCTACTTGTCTACAGGAATCTTCCTTTTCAAGTGACGCCGAAGAACTCACTTTAATGCTCTTAGCGTGACGTGTAAGTGAAGTAAATAAGTAATGGTTCCATAGGTGCACTTAGCAATTATCTTCTTAAATGTCACTTTTCTCCGTTTTCGAATAACGAATTCCGTTTTTATTCAATTTATCACAAAAATTTCTATTTATAAAACGATAAAGATTTATGTCTGAAAATAATTCATATTTTTATGCCTCTTAAAAAGGTGCTGTATCGGTACGACTTCGTATTAAATTGTCTTTTAATTTCATTTTCAAAGATTTTTCCTGGAAAAACGCGTTATCTTTACTTCACGGATGATTTCTTCTATACACCGCGAATGTCACCCCAACAATTGGCACAAGCAAATGCAAGGTAATGTCACCCTATAATGACCCTTCAAGACTTGCATCTCAGCAGGGGAGAAATGTGCTTGTATTCCCTTAATATAATATATCGTTCGCGGATACGTCGTATTAATTTTCACAAACAGGCTATAATGGCACGTAATACTTTAGTTTTATTGCATGCGGTTACACATTACACTAATAACGAATCGTGTGATAGATTCAAACTTTCGAATTTATATTCCGGACAAGAGGTTCGGGTATTTCTTTCGGAACGAAGGAATTCCGAGAATCGTTTATATTATGGAACGTCGAGCGTGGAGGTATATAAAGCACAACCTTCCGTCGTCCCTCTAGACTTCGATCTAGGGTCTATTAAGGTTCGTCTAATACAGAAATCCCGTTTCAGGAATTTGTATCGGTATTCAGGATGTATCTTGGCCTCTTCACACCTGTTTCTCGGCATTTCTGCCTCCTCGGCACGTGGGACCATCAAATCTCCGTGGCTGTAAATGCACGGCTGCACGTTTCAATCAATAGGAAATCGCTCCAGTGCTTTCTTTAACATCGAATAAAAAAAGTGAAAAGTACGTGATTTGACGAGATTTTTTATAGTAAAACTTTGTGTCGGACTATTTCCGTTTGTCGACGATAGATTATATTGGAAAAAGTTTATCGATATGATGGGACGTAGTCACTACATCGTATTGTTGTATATTTAAAAGAGCTTTGTTACTTATCTTGTGGCTTCAATTTTTTGTGAGCTTTGTGGACGCGGTTTCGAAAAGTTTCATTATTTTGAGGACTTAATAATGTAAACTTGTGGGATTGTTTTGTCAAAACTTTCAATGCTATTAAAATTTTATTTCAACAAAGTTCGAGTTTTCGGAATACACACGAGATCGAGCGGTTGCAAAGCCAGCGAAACGACATATTTTCTTTAAAAACTTTAAATTAAATCTCATTGAACATTCATGAGCGAACATGAATTTGTAAAATTCTCCAACCTATATGCTTTCATTAGAGTGTGTGGGATTTACGAACTTTATGTACACCGCATTGTGCCCATATCAAACATTTTCTTTTCGGTCATACGCCCTTATTTATATCGTTAATGCTTTGATCCGGTTATTATGGATATATTGATCTAATCTATAAACTTATATTTATACGTTCGTATTGAACGAGAATATTTTCCTCGAGGGTGCTCTAATTTCATCATAGATTTCTCGTACGTGTGTATCCCTTACGCCGCAGCAACGTGTTAATAGTGGTCCATATATTTGACTCAGCATCGTCCCATACTAAATTACGTTCAGAAGTATTCGGTAACCGGCTGAAATTGAGTTTAGCCGATACGAAGCACACTATCATATCACAAAAACGATAACTCGACTGATTTTTATTCTAGCGTCGAAAATAACTGTTTACGCCGTATCGACGTAATGGAATTTGAATTTTAATCGTTTCCTAATTGAAGTGTAGCGCCCGAATTAATCAGTGTTAAATTGACAAGCGACCCGTGGACTGTAATTAAAATCCTATTTCGACGCCGGCTCCCTTTTGCATATCCCCTGGGGATTGCGATAACTGGATTGAGGTTAGGCGGACGCCGGGACACAGGTCGAATTTATTTCGAAGCGATTTTTATTTCCATGTAAAACAGAATGAAATTGTTTGGCCCGAATCGCACTACATTGCATGCTTAGCGGTGTGGGATGTTCTTGTTTTTAAATAGGGTATTAACATAGGGGAAAATCGGACAGATCCGTCTTATAAAGCTTACACCCAGAATAAAATCTTATAATAAAAGTTCGATTATTATTTTTAAGTTTTAAATATTACAATTCTTTTTTAATTAAATGAATTAATCTGTCTACTAATCCCTAAGAATATACATATTAGCTCAACTTAACTGATATCGACAAAACTTAGCTTCTATTTATCTGTTCTAAAAAAGTTCTTGCTAATCCTGATATTTTGTGTCATAATGATTCCAAATATCGTTTAAAACAAACTAGTCATCTCTCCTCTATAATCAACATAGTTGAACAGTTTAAAACGCCACACATTCCCATCTAGATCAGACACACGCGAACGATAAGATCTAGAAGATACCGCGAAGGTGGGCTTTCGAAGCAGTAACGTTTGATGCGAAAGCGCGTGTGCGAATCATATCTGCAACACCTCGGCCGAAGAGTGTTCTGCGTTTATTGTGATCTTCGATAGCGCTTTTACGCGGCCTGCCATAAAAGGAGAGGGACATAAACCGCTCTTTACGATAAGGCTTTCGTCGCACTAAATAGGTTAAATGAGTAAGAATTTAGTGCTTTTTCCCGGCTTATGCGCGAAGCATTCAGCGCGCCGGTCTCCACCAACGATCGCAAACGGTACACAAGACATAAATAAGTGTTTCCGATGGGATTTCTCATTTATCTTAGGTTTGTGTACGTTTGTACGGTTTTATTGCTTTTGAGTGTTGAATTTATCATGAATTTCTAATTGAATAGGAATTATATCTGAAATTATCCGCTTCCAAATAACAAATGTTCACATTCATCAACTCTTGGGTAACATCTTGTTAAAATTAGTAAAAAAAATATTTTTTTAAAAATGGATACATTGATCGTTTTAATAAAATCAATTTTTTTTCAGATAATATGTAATAAATAGTAAGAGCGATAAATTATATTAAAGAAGAAATCTTAAAGAAAATAAAAAAGTACGTGCCGTAAGCTTTATACACAAACGTTTTTCCGAAACGTTTCGATTTTCCGCGAAAGCCGTCCGTGTAGTACGCACGTCGATTTTTCTTCATGTTGCGATTTCAATCCGCCCAAATAAAGGCAAGCTCGTTTTAAAAAAGAATCTATATTCGGCTAAAGCTCGCTTTTTCAAAGCACAAAAGCGGGAAAGGTGCGTTCGGAATGCGTTTTCAACCCGTCGAGTGCCGGGCTGCACAAGTGTGACGAATGGTCCTCGTCGAGGCGACACTTTCGCGATTTTTTATTTTTCCACGTAAAACGTCCGCACGCGAAAGCGAACTATGCGAATTTACGAGCGAAAGTGATTACCGGGCTCGCTTTGATCGCCCCCCGAAAATGGCGGAACGGGAAATTATTTATTTTTACGCGCTCGCGAAATTTACGATTTCGACGTTTTCGCGGATCGAAACAAAGTATGTCGCTGTTTATTTTATGGAAACGTTTCGAGTCTATTATATGAATAAAGACGTCTTAGTTTACGTTTACGGCTGCCCGTTTTTACTGGTGTGCCGCTAATGAAAACGGACTTTTCACGACGAATCATTATTGCCTCGAAATCAATTCGAATGCTTCGGTTTATTGCTACAAAGAGATATCTATTTATAGCTAGATGTTAGAAAATTCGATTGTTTATTTTATTAAATATATTTGATATCATCATCACAATTATAAAATATATAAATCTGCTGTAGTTTCATTTTCGACAACATCGGAAATTCGGGATTTTATTTGCCTTCCCGTTTGTTTACTGTACTATTTTTGTTGAATATAATCTATTGATAATTTAAAAATTTGTTAAAATTCTTTGATAAATGAGCGTTTCGAGTCAAAATTATCGACGCTTCTACGTAAATTATGATAAACATTATAATAATAGAAATAACGAACTGATATAACAAGGAAAAAAATTATTTTCAATATTATTTGATCTTCGTGTACATTCACTTAAACTACCAGAAATGCAGTAGTGCATATTATGCGGTGGGGTCATGATTGAGCTTGGTAGTAATTCCTTTGGCGTGTTTTCTTTTGATTTTCCCGCGCCTCGTCAACGTAGGGAACACCCTGCAAAATGAGGGGTGAAAAGTGCGTTCTGAGACAGGAATCTAGCCCAACTTTTACTCAGGCCTCAGACTGTCGTCAAGGGGTCTGCTAAAAAAATATTAAACAGCAACAAATGCATACACGATGTTTGCGCTGAACGCTTTGTTATATATCATAATATTTGTCGTGAAAATATACTTGTGTCGATTTGTTGAATTTTTCATCGAGTTTATTGGAGAAATATTATTTTTCATTTATTGTAAATATAGGAAAATTTATAGAGAGACTGATTCAGTAGTATTCCATTTGATGCAGTAAAAATATTTTTTTGATTGGATCCAATGTTAATAAATCTTGAAACAATATTTGACTGATAAATTTCATTTACATAACATCAACTGGAAATATTTATTTGTATAATGAAAAAAAACATGTTTCCCAACACCATACTTCAAACACTTAACATATCCGCTCTCAGAGAATCATTATCGTCATGCTAAACCCGATCGGAAAAAATCAGAATTTTTATGAAAACCTCTAAAAAAAATCAGCAGATACACGACCATCTCCCCCGTCTCGTTTATATGCACTCGTCAAAGTTTTCGCATGCAAATAAAACAGTGCGACGCCGGTAAGCGCTTCCCCTTCGAAAGCTTAATATCGATACACCGCGACGGCGCCGAAGCCATAAAGCAAAACCGATTTTAAGACAAGTGCCGCACTACTTACACGCGAAACACTCACGCTGAAGTTTTCCACGCTTTCGAGCACTCCTATGTCTCTGCGGGACCGGGATCCTTCGTCGAGGGTCCTTCCGCTCATAAACAGATCCTGCGGGATCCAGAGGCGCGTTTACCGCGTAACGATCGGGGAATTTTGATGGTTTTTCCGTGTCTGGTAACGGATATGTAACTTCATTGAAAATTCAATGCACACGCGGCGTTAAGATTTTCTTGTGTGTGCGTATTCGGTTTTTTTTTGCATGTGCTGTTTTCGCCCTTGAGTCTATCTATGCGGAGTGGATATAAATCTGAATTCTTGCCGCTTTGCCTCAAGGCGGCTCTCGAGGAAAGTCTCCGGTTCGTTTATCGCTCGTGTGTATCATATATTATTCCTGGAATGAGCTTACGATAAAATAAATCTTTTAAGTGACGATTCTTTTTATTTCGGGGGCGGTTGAATTTTATTTTTCGATTTGATTTATATGTGTTTGAAGGGCGTTTTGGATTTGTTGGGGAGTAGAATATCATTGCCGTGAAGTGTTTTGTTGTAGATTATATTATTGTTGTTGTTTATTATTCGTAAAATAAATCTATACAATTTAATGTTTAATTAAAATTCAGTTTCATCGATCTTGTTACACTCTGTCTTGTGGCGTTTATCAAAATTTATTGTGAATCGTAAAACCTGCCGGAAAACGCTCGTAGTTGATTGCATATTTCGTTTTTCTTTATAAACAAATAACATTTTTCTACATCTTGTTTCTGTTATATTTTTGCCATTTCCTTGATTTGGATCGTTGAAAGAATACGATTTTATTATATTTCTCATGAATCGTAAAATTCTTCTTATGCCAATTGTTAATTTTCTACTTGAAATATGCATCTGATACATATTTTACAAATATACATTACAAACTACATTTTCAAATAGAAGAATACATATTTTTCATATTCAGATTCAATCCACGATAACAAACATGATGGATGCGTGCGTAAAACGAAAAGTGATTAGCATTGAAACGGTTTCGGCTTCCACAATTTTCCTTCACGAAACACACCACATACGAATATGCAAATAACGCGTTTTTACGATTCTTTTGATAGCCATACCCACCACTGTACCCTATTATTCAAACGCCGCGCACAGACAGAGAACGAAAGTAAAATTTTCATCATCTCCAAACGAATGGCATTCCGCGATGGCGCTCTTACCTGCCCCGGTCCCTCGCCGCGAGTTTTTACGCTTACACACGAACATTAATCAAACCAACCACCTATGACAAAAGATCCGAAATATTTTACATTACCATTCCCTGCGCCCCTCTCCCTTTATGCGCGGCTCTCGAGTATGCTTTCGTTTGATAGAAAAATAACAACAGAACGCCAGGCATCCGATGCCGCCCCGCAGGGGGACTCATCCAAGGATCACGGGATTCCTCTTCTCGGGGGAAGATATTGAACTTGGCCCTTTGTGGTGTGGCGGCGGGTCCGAAGGGATGCCGGATTTGCCACCCACAATCCACCCTCGTGCGCTCCGCTATCAATATTATTGCAGAAAGGATTTCGCAGAGTCGAAGGCGTTTATCATAACAACTTCGCGGCGGCCATTAAGAGACGCGTTCCACTTTCGAACTTTCCGCGTTACTTTTCACCCTCGATTTGATGCTTGTTCGAATTTGCATCGATGTACTTTGAAAAGGGGTTTGTATTAGTATAAAATGCATGATTTCGACTGTATAATTCGGATCCATAAAATATTTTTATATTTTTTTAATATTCACGAATCACTTAAATTTAATGTTTGGATTAGATTTATGATGATTTAATCGAACAAAACAATATAGACAGTCTCAAACATCAGACGCGTCAAAGCGCCACTAAAGTCTTTGCGTGTCTAGACTCCCGAGGGATTCGGTTTGATCTTGAACCCGTTCTCGCCCAGTTTAATAATCCGGACGTAATTAATCATAAATTTTGAATGTCGACACGCGGCTGCGGCGTTTTGTAAGGGGAGTCAATCTCGCCTTTCACATTCAATTTGGCGTTTCGGCAACGGCGAAGAGGTGCACGAGTGGAAGAAACAAGTGCACACTACCCTCTAGTCGGGACGATTGATCGACCGTTTCATTCGCAGTGAAGGGTTACAGGACCCTGACTTCCTTCCTGTTCCTGTATGACTTAGACTTATCCCTAGATTTGGGTTGTATTTCTTTCGTGTGATTTGAAAACTTTCATTTTTAAATTGAATTAGGACTAAAATTTTAAATCATATACTATTCAACTTATTTTTATTTTTATATGTAAATTAAAGTTGTTTTGAGATTAGATAAATTTTATCACATTTGTGAATCAAATTTACTATTTTAAGAAAAAGTCTTATTTTCACTTTATAAAAGGTCCGAAACTTTGTTAGAAATGATCGATTTACTCGAAAATAAAATTGCATCTTCTTGGGAGAAGGGTGCGTTTCGCACGCAACGCAATTATTCGTCCCTTTTTAATGATCGAGTTCCCATTCGGACATATGCGTTCAGTTCCCAAATTGAAATATTCCTCATATATTGTACAGCCGTATAGTATATTCGTTCGTTGACTACTTGTATGAATCTTCAACAATAATAATTGGTGGACTCAGGTGGTGTGTCGTCGACGACAACTTGGATTTAGAAGGGTTTAAGGCCTAACGGTCCCCTTCTGTTACCCTCCAGAATCTAGATCGAAGCTTCTACAATGTTCAAAATAAATCTCTTAAGTTGTTCTGTCTGAAAAAAATATTTAGTTTTCGTAGCATAAAATTTTGCAATTTATATGCATTCCTTTTTACTAGAAATGTGCAACTATGTTGATAAATATAAACAAATATAGTCGGGCGGTAAGCTTAAAACGCTCGTTTCCGTTTTGAATGACCTTAATTGCATTTTAATTAACGCCATATACTAATGGGAGTATCGTTTCAATTTCAAATTTAAATAATATTTTCACATAATATGTTTGAAGCGACACTTCACAAACGAATATTTCGGACGAATTTTAGTTCGAATTGATTACGCTTAATTATTATGCAATTTCGAATATAATCTCTCACGGTATCAAATTACTTTCGATGCATTTAAATTTTTTTCAATAACTGCCCAAATAGTTTAATCTAAGCTAGTTTGAATAAATTTTCAACAAAATTTCATTTATAGATCCACTTTATTTTCTGAGTTTTATTTTCAAATGACTTATAAAGTAAAATAATCTTCTTTGCATATATAGAAACTTGCACAGACGTGGATATTTTTTTATTATTTTTACTAGAAGTAGCAAAATTTTAAATGTTTACATGCACGACATTGGGCACGTGTCAGTGTCGGAGTGTGGCAGGTGTGCTTCCGAAAATAAATGAAAACGAAAAAAAGGCACCTTCCAACCCTCAGGGTGCTGGTTGAAGCTCCGTGATTACATCCGCCCTCGCTTGTCGAAGTGATTTACTTACGAAAATTAAATACGGCGAGCCGTTATTTTTTAGCTGACGTGTTAATTCTGAGCATTTTATATTTAGCAAAGGTGATGGCTCTCTCACCCAACAACCCTTTCTATATTATAAGCTTTTACGGTCATATTTTACGCGTTGAGAGATACATTAACATATTTGTGATGCGCTGCATTTTTAGATCCATGTCGATGAAAATGAAAGTCAGACGTGTCTCGCTCGAAATGTAATATCCATAAATTTGATTTAAATCTGTGTCTGAAATAACTATCTTAAATTCTAATATACAAAATATCACTAGTAGAAATATAGAATAGTTTTTCCACCCCATTAAAAATAACGCTAATATGTCTTAATTTAGACTAATTTATCAATGAGAAACTACATTTGCGAAACAAGAGCAACGAAGGGGTTGGACGTTTTGCATTGGGCCTGTACCTTAGGGCCTAATGGGCTCGCATCTCTCACGAGCATTATTAACGGGTGCAGAAATGCAGTTCGTGTTTAATAATATTTCGTGAAGCGATTAATCTTGCCGATGCTCCTGGGGTCGCTAAAGGTTTTACATATAGATGAACTGGTCGTTAAACTATCCTGCTGAAGGGAATCTCGTCTCGAAGACAATGTCAATTAATTATGCTTGTTTATTAAGACTGTGTTACTGCTAGTGCTGTGCGGTAGAATAAATGCATTTGTATGTATTTTAATTTGGCTCTTCATGTGAAATTTTCATATCGTGTGGTTAGTTTATTGTTAATTAAATTTTGTCCGAATGTTGTAACAGTGAACGTACGATCGACGTTTCTCGTTCGAAATTTTAATCTGTTAAAATGGCGGTCTGCTAAATGTGAGTAAATTGCGTTTTTTTCCCCCTTAAAGTTATTCATTGTTTTGTACAGATTGTTATCACGCTGTGAGAAAAATCATATATTTGAGTATAAAATTACATCTTTGTAACAGATAATAATCATCTAATTAACAAAGTTTCGTTATAAAAAAGCGTTATTTATTGTTTGGCGTCGAGCGTAAAATGAGATAGCTCTGGCTTTTGGGAAATTAAATATACACAAATATCTAACATCATCTTGTAATGAGGCGCGTATCATGTTTTATTGTTGTTGAAAAAAAATTAAAATTTTCAAAATGAAATAAACGGTTCGTCAACATATTTTCCTATGAATATTTTAATTAAGCGTGAGATTTTTACGCTTGTATAGTAGAAATAGGTCGAATCAATTATACATTAGTGCAAACTCTAGTTCTGCATAATGAATTACGTTTAATTGAAATTACATCTGTCAAAACGTCATTTAAGAATGAAATGGTTTTTAAAAATCCCATGACTGAATGAAATTTAATGAAAAAAAATGATTTTCATTATGTATAAATAAAGCATATTTAATGGAAATATTATGGGTACGTATGGGAGCAGAGATGGGGTTTTCCCTCGTTTGTTGTCGTCAATCAATCTTCGAAAAGTGCAAGGGGAGCACCATCATCAGTAAGAAATTGGTACTTTCTGTATTTCTTAGAGTTCCTATGTACATACTCTTACTAGACAATTCACGCTCTTCCTTTCTTCCTCTTACTCAAACCGTTCACCTTGTACGTCCTCGGTTCCTCTACAAACTTCGTGTCACGCATCGAAGAACTTGCACATGCTTATTTATAATATATGCGTCCGTGACTTTATTGAATTCCTCGCTCGAGTCTAAAATGTAGAGCAGATTTCATAGTTAGACATCGGACATATACTCTCTATAAATGATTACTCCAACGAGAGCCAGTTACGGAATGAGAATGTCTGTTTTAACATTCGAATCTCGATCAAAAATAATTGCACGCGAATAAGTACGTACGTGCATTAAAATAAAAATAAAAGTTGGTATGGGGGAAATTATTAAGTGAGCAGCTGCCATTTTTTCCGACGACACAATTCAGTCCATTAGCTTAATGCGCATTTAATTAACTGGTATGCAATCTTTGAATTCATGGCCCCAATTATCCCTTATCTAACGGCCGATGGATAAAAATGGGTCTCACATAGTCCATTAGACGTTTGCAATTGAAAAAGAATTAAAATTTATCGATGGGCTCGAATCGGGAGGGCGAATTCCGCCCCGCTTCTACGGGACGAAAATTAAATAAAAACCGTTAATTCGCGGCAATAAAAGCACTAATGGAACCGGCGGAGGACCGATAACGATGAAAAAAATATTCTCTCGAAAAGCGGCTGTTCGTATGAACGAGGCTTCTTATGGGCGATTAATTAACCGTTAATAATATATTCGTGCGCATGAAAATGTCCACTTCGCACGTATACGCTATTTTATCGAAACGATAAGTAATTCGCACTTTTTCGATATTAATTACGTTCGACCGTGCGCAATCAATATGCCGAATTCCTCAGATAAAATTTCAACATTTCTGTATACTGCGGTGACGGTCATTATTTAATGTGTCTTTTTTGTCACTTTGGCGGTCAAAAACCTGCACGACGAATTTCCGTAAAAATAAAAAGAATGTCTGTCTATTGAATCAATAAGTATTTTTGATTCATTGAGTCGATTAATTTTTTCGTCTTTTAATAAGCTTTGAATAAGAAAATTAGTTTTTTTAAGTTTTTATGTAATTTTTAAATGAATTCTCCAACTATTGAAAAAGTCATAAATCTTTTTGCCGGTTAAAGTTTCATTATGAAATTCCGAATTTGCTGAATAAATTTATGCTTTTTATAAAAAATCCCAATTGGATTTTATTAAAAAAGCTATCTAATAATATCTAAATCAAAATATTTATAGAAAAGAAAACACACGCCTACATTTCGACGAAACGGCCGAACAAACGAGCATCAATCATCTTGTCCTTTCGCCCAATTTATTCTATAGCATATCTGTATATTATATTTCGCAACATCGCGTAAAGTCTAATGGCATTTTTCCCTTTTGCCACATTCAATTATGTCGAATAATAATAAACGTTGATATCGGCCTCGATTCGTGATTGATGAAATTTGAGAGCGGTCACGTCGTATCTTCAATCATCTGCTCGCCGACAGATTGGCCCCCGCAGTTCGCTACGACATTATTCCCGATTAGGTCAGATGTGGGAATAATTTACCCACTTCTGACCGAATATGGAAATAATAATCGCCGATAATATTTTAATATGCATATCCGAGGAGACTTCGGATTGATCGGGTGACCGAGCTTGTGAGAGGATCGGATCACGCCCGACAAGTGTCAGGAATATATCGTCTCGCGTCAGGGAGAAATAATCAAAGTTTTTTCGCCTGACTGTGCGGAATTTTGATAAAATATGGGACCGCGACACATGTGTGCCACGATCCCTTATTTCAACCAACCCCTAGCCTAGTGATTTTCAACCTTTTTTAATGGTAATATGTCGGAAGTGTGACTTTTACTATTGTAACATTTGAAAAAATTGGAACGAGAAAATAAATTTGAATTTTTGATTTTAGCTGTGTGTAATGTTTGATATTTAATCGATATAATCTTTATATAATAAATATATCCATATGAAATTCTATCGAGTTTAATTTTGAGTTATAAGTTTAAATGTTTGATTTATATCTATACATCATAGCGGAACTATTGAGAAACGTTTCCCTATGCGGCCCCTATGGCGGAATATTTTTCCGCATTTATTCAGCTACGTTTAAACGATTTCAAAACCATATATCATTTTATAGACTTAATATTTACTTAAACGAACTTTCGCTCGTATGATGTATGAATATTGTTCATAAAGCGTCGATTCCGCGCAAAATGCCGATATTATACGGAACGGTTACGGCGGGCCGTATTTAGCGTATTTTCTCGTTAGAACATAATATTATATATACGCCGAAAACACGCGAGACACACTGCATATCTTGTACGTATAATCTAGCATTAATCGGGCAATTTTCTCCGGCACATATGAGGTTGTGCTTCGGCAAAAATACTGCGTGACGATAAAAATAAATACGGTGTGAAATTATTTGCGAGTTCGCCGCACTAAGCCACTTACACACTCTGCAGCGGGACGTTCTCTCTTTTTTTAGGTATCCTTCGGTCGTGGTGAAAAAATATCGCATTATAAATATGTGAATATGTGAGAGGTTCTATTGTGTCAGCAGAATATTGTTATTGGAGAATATACCCTGTCACACGACTATCACACGTGCCACATTTTCGCCTTAATAAAATTGATCCTTGCCATCCACCTACGGGTGGGGCGTTTGAATGTTTTAACCCGATAAGGATACTTAAAAATTGATCGAATTTGCTGATTTTTAGGGCAAAGGAGTCATCTTAGTCTTTTAGATTTATGTATGACAGTTAAGGGAAATCGACGACAGCTGATACACGATCTGTTTATATTAAACGTGTGGTCTACTTTCGAATACAGTTAAGTGATCCGCATGTCAGAAATAAATTTAGTTTGATTTGAATATCGCATTTCAATAATTTATGCAACATTACGCTATTAAAATTTCTAATCTACGACGGTAAAAGTCACTTTAATCATTTTACTTTGAAGTGTATTTTATAAATCCGGTAGCCGTGTAACAGCTCAATTATTACGAGCTTAAACAACACAATATTTCAGAGCACAAAAAACGACCGTAGTTTAGCAACTCGTAACAAATTAAAAGCAATTAATACACGTCCGAAATTAAGTGTTTATGTGCACAGTACAAACGAGTGGTACCGATTTTCGTTGAATTAGTACATCTTGATATATCTAAAACGACAGCCGTCCGGTTTGATTTGCATAATTTATTAAACGGCTCAATGTTCGCATACAAATATAATATTGCTCTCTTGATATTCCGACGGCGCTTTTACGGCGCGATAAAATAACTCTTTGCGATTTCGAGATTTCTCGCGATCGTTATAATTTTACTTCGCGCTTTTTTTATTTCATTTTTTTTTTGTAAATATACTTTTCGTCCGTTTTCGAATTTATGCGCTCACGCTGCGAATTAATATGTCCCGGTTGTGTGAGAGTTTGTTTATCCTGATGGAGTCGGAATAATAAACGTCACACACGGTGTATAATCACGCTATCCCCATTATCCCACTTCAAAGGTTATCCCGTTCATTATACCAAGTGGTCGGATAATGGTATGCAAAAGGAGCCTGCATGGCCTGCGGAATCGCTGCAGCTGGAAATTGAGCATGCAATTAATTATATGAGTTGCATTATCTCATACGTGCGAGCTCTGTTTACCTTTCATACGTATTGTATATTTCAACGATTCAATTATGACTCTTTTGAAAAATATATCCTTATGAAACTGCTCGTTATGCATCTTTTTGTTTTTCAACGAAATTTATTATGAATAAAATTAATTGTAAACTGCTTAGTAATAATGTCAAAATGTAAACGCGCTCTAATCATTGCCATAAAGTAGACTCAGAAAAAAATTGTATGATATTTTTTGTTCTGTCATTTTATTTACATATAATGAATGCATGCTTATATCGATCATGCTGCGCCAAATGAAAGCATTATGCAAATAAATGTCGTAAATTTTAAACGATGATTTATGTAAGATTCAAATTTGGCAATGCGTGGTGGAAGCTTGACAAAACGGGTATATTTGCGGTTTATTAAGGCAAATAAAAATATTAGTTTTCATTAAAATTCATACGTACTGCGTGACTGTGCACAAAGTGAATGAATTATAATTACCTCGATTAGAAATATAGAAATTCGAGTGAATAAAATAACGAAAACGGGAAATTTAACATAAAAATTTTGTCACATATGATATAGCTAAATATTTTTATTCCAGTGATGTTTTTTTTAGAGAATTTTCGTCCAAATAAAAATACATCAATTCAACGAATTACATAATGTAAAAAATATTACTGAAATTAGATGAAAATTTCCATCTCGAAAACAACAAAATTTGCGCTTATTTTACATTCAATTCACTGAAAGACCCATCATAAAAGCCGGAAGCTTCGAATACGTTATAATCTGATAAAATGTGATTAACGGAACATTTCAACGTGAAAAACAACTATCAAGATACCAATCTACAACTCGAATTTAATGAATGCACGTACAGAAAACTATCTCGCCGCATTTTTTCATACGCATACACGAGTTTCATCAGCGGCAATCTTTTTCGGCGAAAGGGAAATTCGGCGAGGCGAAAAAGAGACTTCTCTCATACGAATTCGCCCTTTATGACCTCGACGAAAAAAAAAAACTTGTACATAAACGCGCGATGACGATGATGAATATGTGAGAAGCTGAAAAAGCGGCGATGCATTACGTCGTAGAATTTCATCAGGGCGAACGGCGAATTTATTTGAGCCCGGCCCGGGGCCGCAATTCCGTCGAAGCCTTCGGGGAAGACGTATTCCGTTTTGTGTCGACACTGTTATTGTGTGTATGTTGAGTGAATGCATGTATTCTTGTGTTTTCGCCTACTGCAGACGACCGCTAATACGTCAGCCCGCCTCTGGTCCGCCCAACTTGGATATTTAATAAAGATACTTCATGAGATGGGCGGACTGAAATTTTTATGAGAGGAAAAAATCTGTGTGAAACAGTGATGAAAATTTTATTTGTTTTGTGTTGTGAAAGAAGCGAATGGGTCGTTTGAAAGCTTTTCGAATGATTGAATGATGATTTTTAGAAACGCGAGTACATAATTGATTTCGGAAGTAAAACTTTGTCGTTTGAAAGTTTTTCGAATGACTGAATGATGATTTATAGAAACGAGAGTACATAATTGATTTTCGAAATGAAACTTTTTAAACCTAAATAAAGTGACCTGAACTTTTAATATTTAATCTACTTAATTTTACAAAAATATATTTCGTTTGTTATAATTTTTATTTAAAAAATTCAAAATATCTTATTTGAATAAATATTATGTTTTAAATACATTTGACTTTGAATGAAAATGAAAAAAAATTTGATATATTTTCGGTATGCGTGGTTTTTCAGGACATGCTTTTTCAGCAACATCACAGTAGTAAACACGGATAAAAATAAAACGGAAGGACAGCAGTGTCCTTGTAGTACGTACTTTTCGTGTACATTGCGGCTTACGTATTTCGATCGGATTATAAGCCTTGGAGTGAGGGCGGGTCGTCAAATTTGCGAAGCCTTGAGGGAAATTTCTTTGCGCTATTTTCGAAATGAAAACCGATATTTTCCCTCTCGAAGGCGTTTTTCTTTTTCGTCTCTTTATTCATTTTTTTATATTTTTAATCGAAAGAGACGCAATTCCGGTGAAGAGTACGTCTTTCCGTAAAGAAAAAAGATTAGGAAATCAGTGCGTCTGGAAACCCTTTAGGTGGATTAATATTTTCTGTTTTCTTCCTTTGAGTATTCGAAAAATTGCTTACACGCCTACATTTGTACTCTGACATATTCGTGACATAATTAATGTTTTGCCAAAAGCAGCAATAATTAATTACGTTCTAAAGGTGCGTGACATTAAGTACTACGAGTGGGTGAAAGACTTCTCTTATTTTCAACATATTCGTTTCCCGCATTTAATTAATTTCACAGACTATGATTTTTTTTCCATAATAACATCTCATGGTGTGAGAATCGTACTTTTGAATATTGTTTATCGCTATGGGAGTTATTTTTGAAATTATTATAATATATAGTTGCGGTATCATTAAAATTATTCCCGCTTAATTTATACAATTTTCTGATATCATCATAAAACTAAATCGCGAATAAAATTTTAGTACTGAAATACGTAATCTCGTTTGGATATCTTATTCGCCCACACAATGAAGTCTTCATTGAATTTTTCCACGCGTATTTAAAACTTTATCTCTTTAGTGCACCGATAACCATATTCGTTAAGCAAAACCAATTTCTCATCATCTTCGCACCGTAGCCGTTCATACCTATTAATTAATTAGAGTTTCTTATTTCCCCCTGTTTCATACACACACATATACATAGTTCAAGTGTGAACATTCCCCGGCGTATACGACAACTATTTTCGTGTTATCGCCGAAGATTTTCATTAAGTCGGACATTGTTCGTTTTACGGTCGGGATTTGCGCCATTTATATAACTGGGTCTTCGCGTCCGTTTCGGATCGGCCGAGTGCAATTTTCAGGGGCAGCTAGCTCACATTTTAATGGCAGCCGAACCCGTAAATTGAAACATCCGACCTGATTTTTATTACTCGATCATATGCCGGAGTCGGCATTCGCAGCAATATATTTGCCTTTTACGAGCCGTCGTTATCCGAGCCTCCGTTTAGTACCCTCCGATCTGGAGGTCTGCAACGCGATAACTTAAGATCTCTGTATACATATTATTTATGCACAATCGGTATCGGCTCCCGTTTGCAATCATAATAAAACTGAGTTTCTTAATATTTTGAGTCCCGTGAAGATCTTTTTAATTAAACTCGTCATGCAATATTTTATTGTACTCGATGTATGGAATTTTTATATCTTAAAGATCATTCAGATTTACATTAAATGTGAAGTTCAACAAAAAATTGTATATTTTAATCACTTCAATATTTCTTTGTTGTTATTTTCACTATTTTAATTACGCGTGCGTCGAACGAACAGGTGTTCCGGTCCGTGCGAGAGTCACGTGTACATGAGGCAATTTCAGCTTTTTTCGCCGGGCGTTCCGCGGTTTTCAGTCGCTGTTATTTTTGCGCTTAATGAAAATTTTAATTGCATGTCATCTGCGAAAATTCCCCGGCCATTTCGATGTCGGTTAGGCGGCTATGAAAAAGAGCTCGTCCGCAATCAAAATGGAGACGTTCGTTCGTTCGGTTAACGGGCGGCGATTTCATAGCGCTCGGGCGTTTTGTCGGCCGCGAAATAAAAAATTACTTCTTCCACGCACTTTGACAAAGTGGATTCTGCAGGACTGAGGAACTGGGGAGTCCAGGGTTAGGGTTTCGACCCTCCGCCCTTATTTTAGTGCGAGAGGGGTAGTCTCGTTCCGGAGCGCGACTTTTTAAGTGATTTTTCTTATTGCGCGACGCCCGTTATAAACGCATCTGGAACCTCCTTGCGGCTGTCGTTTTCTTCACTGTAAAAAATCCCACTTTTAACCCTAGTATGACTGGTTAAATTTCCTTATATGTACTTAAAAATTTAATAGTAATTACTATTGAATACCAAATGCGCACTTCAATGTAAGTCTTTAATTTTTAAGTAATTGTCTCTTTTAATTAACATCAATTATTTTATTTATGTTATTATAAATTAAATTAAATTAAAATTAATTTTTGTCGTATTAAGTTTAAATTGGCTTAAAAATACAAATTCAAATGTAAATTCACTTCTTCTGGGAGCAGAACGTTAAAAATTTTCACTTGGGAGTTCTAGAGTTGAGAGTCTTTGCCTCCGAAAAATTTGCCCCCTCTTCAAAATCCACCCGCCCTAAAATCCACCCACCGAGTTTTACGGCGTAATGAAATGGCGCCGTCGAATGAATGAATATGTTACGCGGTGTGTTTTTGGCTCGGGCCGTTTTTCGTCGCGAAAGTTTTCACCCCCGCACGCTGTTTTTCTATGGGACACGGCCCTTTTCCTCGGCGGCTTTTCTCCTCCTCTTTTTTACGACCATCATTCACGCCGACATCTGCACGGAAATTATTCATGAGAAGAGTGTCAAATCGACGGTCGGCCGATACTTTAGCCGACATTCGTCACTTTAATCCCGACGAAAAAATAGACGTCTGTTGCGAGAGGCCAGGCCGTCCAATGTGCAATTTACATATTTTATTGCGTTAATTTAATAATTCATCAAAAATTTAATCAAACTGAAACGCGCTGCAGAATTTTTGCGCTTTTGCAAATTGAATTATACATACATTTAAATTGAATATTATGAGAACGAATAGCGAGCTTTTTTTACTTTCGACTGCGGAGAGTATCGCGAGGCGAAAGGCTTACGGGCGCGACCTTAAAAATGAGTAACGCTCGCCGAATTTCTTTAGTTAAATTTCGCGTGACTGTAATAATGTGTCACAATAAACGTTCACGTAAATTTTATATATCCTCTTATGTGTTTCTGTAATGGAAAAAAAGAAAAATAGGCCCGCGCGCGCTATCAATTGTGATTTTTGCCGTTGCGGCGAAGTGAAAAAGTGGCTCAACTCGCGAGGCGTGCGTGCTGCATTAATAACTGTTTCGATATAAATTTATTCATAGAAGCGTTGCAATGCTGAGATAAAACCTATAATCTGTTTAACGGCTACTGATTCATTGATGCGTATCGAATAAAGATATTTTTGATGGATTCATAATCTATTAAAATTTAAAAACGTATACCAATATTCATGTGAATTCATTTTTTTACTAAAAAATAGACTTTTTTCACTAAAATTTTTCAATGAGTAAAAAAAATCACATTCAATTCAATTCAATTCCGCACCACCCTTCAATAGTAAACGATCCGCAACTGCAACGACCGAATCGACACCCACGCCTTTTCCTCCCCCCATAGAACGGTCACGGTCGGCCAGCCACCACCATTACCTCCGCATCATATGCGAGACTTATCGCGGCAGTGTATCGCTTAGAGTAATTTCTCGTTTCGTGATTTATGATGGTCCGTGACGTCTTTGCGCTGTCATCGAGGCCCACGACTCGTCCCGGGTCGGGATTTTTGCCCACGGCCCGATGACTGCGCGGAAACAACAACAAACTAAATCGGCGAGGAAACGCGTATTAGGCAACAATCAATTAGGAAGTTTTTGCTACTGTTCCCACTTCTTTTAGTTTTTTTCGGTGAGCAATGAGAGCCGCGACATGCCCTGTCCCCTGTTCTTCTTGCTGCCCGGGTTAGGGGAACTTGATTGATCTCTGGAGATCGGGGCGACTCCGATTCGGTTCGACTTTTTGCAAATCACCGTCAACCCGATCGGCCAATAATTGCTCTGGCAAATTGATAATGTTCGTCCGTACGCCAATACGCTGTCGGTATTGATACGCTGTCTATTTTCGAAATTTGTATTTTTGGAGACATTATGTGCGATAGCGATAATCGATTCTGTTGAATGCTGAGCTGTTTTGTATCAGAATATTTCGGGATACGTCTTTTGTGAAATCTCTAATTTTCTCTTTATTAAATTCTTATATGAATTTCAAAACAAACTGCGACTAGTCGAGAATTCTGTTTTATATTATAATACTTAGATATTGTAGACTCATTTACTTTTGTTGATTCTAACCCTAGCTTACTCGCGAATTTTCAAATAACAAAGAGATAATGGTGAGTTTGTAATTTTGGAAATTTGAGTCTAATATTATATCATAAATAAAGCATGATTTTATTAATGAACTAAATATTTAGTTGAAATCTTATTTATTTAAATCTAAATACGTTACTCTCATCACAAGCTCACACTTTAAAATGCGAAAATAATTGTACAAGTATGTCTTTTAAAAGATTACTATCTAGTTTCTCGCATTGATGTATGTTCGCAATTGTGAGAAACTAAGCAAATGTTTGATTCGGTTTAGAAAACAAACGATTTCTCAAACGATGTCAATTTTTGTTGTGACACGTATACGTACACGCATTCGTGGAATTCACATTATCGTGTGACTTTTCCGAGGCGTGGAATAATTCTAACATCAATTTTCCGTAAGAACATCGTTAGAATATTTCTACATTTTTTCACTATACGACGAAACGCAGATCCGCGTGCACCATCTCAAATAATTTGCTTGCATGACTAGACTCGGTCTAGAATTCTGCGTTCTTTCTCGTTAGGAACGTCAAATATTGACTGACGTCGATGGTTTCGCGTATTGTTATTTCGATGAAAACGGCAAACACGCCGCAAATCCTAACTTCAGTTATGTGCACTCTCTAACTTTAACTCGTTGGATTTATACATTGGTAAATATGCACATTATATATATTATATGAAAAGCGGAAATATTTTCAAGGATATATTTTTAAAAACTTATCTTATTATTTGGTAGTTACAAGAAAGAATTTTAATAACGATATTAGTTTTATGTCTAAAATAAATCAATATTTTTATTTGAACCGCATAGAAATATTAATAATTTTCAATGAAATAAATTTTCATAGATAGAACACATAAAAATTTCTAATTCTATCTCGCATTTGTGTCGTGTAAAGTTCAAATACAGTTCTTTTAGACTCGAGGTTGTAACCACTCGTCGATCCCGTCTGCGACCATTGTTGAGATAACACTTGACGTACGTTGTTTTATAGTCAAGTGGATGACCACACATTGTCAACGAGCACGACAAGCGTTAACATTGCGGGCTAGGTTAAGATGCAAGATAAATCGTAATGTATATCTTGATTTCCGATGAAGAATTCTGTCTCAATTACGATAAGACAAAATTACTTCATTTCATTCCATTTGCCTATTAAATCTCGCGCAGATTGAGTGTTCTGTTAACGAAATAAATATCCTTTGATGCCCTTTCATCATCTTTCAGATCGCGTTCAAAATTTGACCCAGAATCAAATTATATCGTCCTAAACAAATATTGGAGTTATGCATTTATTACGTTAGCTTTTCATCGTACCACCTCCCTACGTCGAGTATGTTTCATATGTGGATACCTGTTTGCCAGGTTTACATATGGGATTGGCCTTTTTAAAATTCGCAAATTTGAAAATTCGTCATCAATTTCAAACGAATACATACATCCCTACATGTGAGTGTTAATTGAGATGAAAGTTTTTCCAGCAAACAATGCAATTTCCTGGTATAGAATGGTCGAAAGATCGGAAATAACTCTTTCGGATCCAATGGACCGTATAAAAATGAACAAGAGGAGCACGTCGGATTAGCAGTGTTTTCGGCTTTTCATATTATATATATGCTCTTCTTCTACCAGAGTTTGTAAACTTGTGACAAAATAAATAATTGTATATTAGTTTCAAAAATATAACTTCCTCGTTACAAGTTAGTTATTAGCAATGTCGTTTCTAATTTTCATTCAGTATTACTTTTTACAAGATATTGAGTCTGAAACATATTATATAATATAGTATATTATGTATCATATTATATTTACATATTTTAATATTTTTTATGAAAAAATCATAAAGCTTTTCGGAAAAATTGATTTTTTACAAATTCAGATTTTAATCCAATTTATTGAAATAGTTTTGAGTACCTTACGGATTCAAACCACTCTGTGGTATGTTATTGGTTTCTTGGTCTTACTGGCAGATGTCATTATGTATATACACGTGGAACTCCCCCCGACTTCGTATCAACAATGCGATCTTTTGTTTTCTGGGGCAGGGAAAATAATATTAAAATTTAAAGTTGAAAAAATATGTTTATAATGCTGATAAATGTTTTGATAAAAGAAGGAAAGACATTATACGTAAAAAAATATACAGGTGAAATAAATTCTGTTTTCTTTGTGTATAAAAGAAATTCATTTATCCTACTCTTGCTCCGTAAATAGTAGACACAATAGTTTGCTTTCGGTTCAAGTTTGCTTTGTGGGAAACGCTGATGAAAACTGACATTTGTATTCGTAATGCCTAAGGTCCCGCACAACATATTACATGAAAAATTTTCCACACGAGAAATAAACTGTTACTCATAAGTTCCACATTTTAAAACGAAAGGAAATTTTTTTTATCTTTTCCTTAATATTATGTATATATTTGACAAAATATATTTTGTAAGCACGTCACTGGTAAATTGAAAACATCGGTCAGTCAGTTGTTACAGGTTACGTGGTCGAATCGCTTCAATGGGTTTTGCCAATAGTTTTCTCTTTAGATTGAATACTGGCAGAAAAATGGTGTTCTAAAATAATCCACATATGTATTTTATTAAAAAGAGTTAAATCTATATTTATTTTTAAATACTCATATGTTTTACTTTTAGTAATCATTTAAAACGAAAAAACTGTATTTACCTTTTCTGAAATAGAATAACAGGCCGCACTACAAAAACCATGAATTAATTTGCAAAAAAATATTTTTTCCCAACCTAAATCCACAGAAACATATGTACTGATTATTTCAGCCGTGCGAAAAAAGCACGCTCGGTATTCGGGCTAAGCGCGCAGCATAAATAAGAGCTACTGCGAAAATCCTGTAAAATTGAAATTATTCCCTATTCCCATGCCGAATTTATACGTCGGCTTTGGCTTATGCCTTCGGAATTCTGAGCCATAACGCATTATATATTTAGCACCCAATTCAGAGGCTTGTGCGCCCGTGCCGAAAGCTCTTGGACCGGCGGCTTGTATTATTCAAAAGCTCGAAGGTGAAGACCTTCGGAACGTAGTTTTACTCAGCAACGTACGTTCGAATTTTATTGTATGAAGGAAACTACGCGATTTTGTGTATCCAGACTGTGGATTTGTTTAATGCCCGCAAGGGTACAAAAGAAAATTTAACCGGTGAACTTGTACGCGGTCGAGTCTGCGCGTTTACTTTAAGTTTTTCCACGCTTTTCCTCCCTTATGGTGTGTGCCTATATTTGTTTCCAAGTCGCCGTATAAGTTTTGCATTTTAATCCTCTCGAACGAAATCTTGTATTCTAATGTTATTTTCGCAACGATGTTTTTTAAAGAATACAATTTTCATACGTGAGGTTTGCATGATATTTTTTTGTCTTTTTGTCAGGTCAAAGCATACAAAAATACGCGAAATTCGTGCGTAATTTATAAACAGAGACATACGAAAGTTGAGATATGCTGTCATATACGAGCATAAAGTATTTATTTCATTAGTCAAAGGATCCGATATCTCAAAGAAAACTCCTCGCATGAGACGTACCAAGAATTTCGGGATTATGAAAACATAAAGGGCCGAACAAATTCAAAGAACAAAATCTTCAAAGTACACACATTAGGTTGTTTTCAAAAATGTGACCGTAAACGCATAGGAAATCTTCGGGCAACGTTTTGATTCTAAATACGGCACATGTTCATTAGAAGCCAAAAGATGAAAAACAGAAACGAATATTCTCCGCAAAAGGAAAATCTCGTGCGATCCCCTATTAAATTACTCGCGTGCTTTTTCCGTTTACACGAAAAATATTCGCGCGCGTTCGCGTACGTTATACTATACATATTTCATGCTCGCGCGCGGGTATTAAATGCAAAATTTTCTTTCACACAAAAGGCCCTTTTATATCGGGCGCATAAATTTCTCGCCATAATTATATGTCGGATTGTACGCCAGCATCGGTCCTCTTCGATATCGACATAAGAGGCGGTCAAATTGGAGATCTGGTTGCCGCGAGCAATTACGTTTTACGAGAGAGGAAAGTGAAAAGGTGTATTTTTCTCGTGGACGACCCTTCGGCCGTTCCACGGGGTATGGGATGTAGATCTGATTGCTTTTTTATCGGCTCGAAAATCGCCGAATCGTCCGAAAGGTCAGGTGAAATTTTATTCCTGTGATATATTGAACGGATGAAGCGAAACGGGGTTCGTCCATATTTAATTTTGCTAGAAAATATGCTGTATTTTTGTCGGACAGAAGATTCGGTCGCCCTCCATCTGCTGGCACATTATAAAACGAACCTTTTGTTTCACGCATACATAAAATGGAGCTTTCGTTTCATAATACATCGAACTTCTTTCTTTATTATGGTTCTGCTCAATTATGTTAGCTTTTGCTTCGTGCGTGAAACTTTTCGCTTTCAATTATTTTCTTTTACATAGGTGTGCTTATTCCGTTATAATGTGGGGCGGAGTTTGCGTAGTTTGCGACCAAAACGGAATCCGTTATGTATGACAAAATGTAATACGTACTTGTTTGCAGTTTCGGCAACTTTTGATTGTAATCACGACGAAAATTATTATACAACACTAGTTTAGAAACTGAAATTTCGTGTTTTATATATATCACGTTTAAATAATGCTGTGCGTGTGTGGGCTCGTAAAATATTTTTTTCACGTTAACTTCACCCTTTATTTCGTTGCGTCGTAAAACTAATATTTTGTTGTCGACGAGATTTTTACTATTTTATGGTGATGTTAAAATTTTATTTAGTCGGTCGTATATTTTATTCAAATTTAATTAGTTGACGTTTTGCGTAACAAAATATTCGTTATTTAAGTTTATGTTGGCTTAATATTTTTGTGTACGCTAATTTTACTCTTAATCATATTTGATTAAATTTCATGTGCGATATAAGCAATTTCAAAATATGTTCGAACAATCTGATGCATTTTTCACAATTTAAAGTTTTATGTAATTGTTATAGAATGCAATTAATAACATTTTATTTATTTATTATACACTATTCGTTAATAATTAAATTGTTTTAAAAATATATAAATGAACATGTATTTATCTATCGGAATACATGTATAATGAAACTAATATAAGTTGCCGCATCAATGAGTCGATTGTATTGTAACGACTATGCTAGGGTTATTTACTTACATTTAAGAAAGGGTGGCAAAAAAAGTAAAAAGGGTATTGAGGGTTAAGTTTTACGTATATTTTTAGTATTCTTTCACCCTGTTAAGCCACTGCAACATATTTTCGCTAATATTAAATTTTTCAAATATATTTTAAAGAACAATTACACTGATTTTATAAATAAACGTATAAATTAACGGTAAATATGTTTTGTTTTCCATATTTTTAATATGAAAAATATCTTGATAGAATTTATACAATATTTAAGCTTTAATTTATACGGAATTCATAAACGAAGTTCATTTTAATCCACTTATTTTCATTCAAAATAAATACTGTTACATTCGCCCTATTTAAATCGACCCTCCTAATCCGACCCCAGAAATTGCGTCGCACATTTCACACGAAAATTAAAATTTCGCCCAAATTCGATTAAAAAAAAATCAACATTCCCAAAAAACTAATCCCCAACTAAAAATTCCAGTTGAAAATGGTGACACCGAAACTAGAGCGCAGCGGCTACTTCAGCTACGCCCCGTCGACGGCCAAAAAGAAAAAGCTCAACCTGATGCAGTCGCGAGTGCCCCTACGCACTTCTACAACCGCAACAACAACAACAACAACGAGAAAAGCCCCGTCCTCGGAGCAACAACAGTCCTGCGATAAAAGCTCCGAAGAGGCAGTCAGTCGCGCGCGGGCCACCGCCGCGGACGCGCGCTTTCATATGGCGCACCGAATAGCACAACGCGCACCACGCGCTCCCGATTGGACTTCGAAACAAGCTTTCAACGAAGACGACCTCAGGATGAACAAATACAAAGAGCAGAGCCAAGCCTTAAGAAGGCCCCAGCCCGACAATCAAACGTTCTTGATGAAGAGCAACAATTCGCTCGAGTGCTACTCGCCCAAGTATCACCACATCAGGCCGCAGCCGAAAGGCAGGGAGGCGCAGAGCTTTCAGAGGGTGCCGCCGAACAAGGGTTTTTACGCGCGCAGTGATTGTTTGAACCAGAATGTGATGTTGAATGTTGGTGGTGGTGGTGGTGCTGTTGTCGGTGGTGTCGTTCAGCAGCAGCAGTTCGCGGGTAGTGTTAGGGGTGTCGCCGATGGGAAGGTGCCCAGCAAGTTGGTGGCTGTGCCTGCTGTTAGTGTGGGAGCTGCTTCCGTTGGACATTATTCGGAGTCGCAGTTCTCTTATAGGGTTAACGGGTTGCCGGGAAATGCGGCGCAGGCGTCTGCAGCGGCTGCTTTCTTTGCAAGGTTGGTGTTTGATTTTTTTGATATTTCGTTGAATCTTTAACAAGATTTATATAAATTTCACGAATTTTTGTTTAAAAAACAATTTATGCATTTAAAAAAAAATTATAATTTTGATTGCAAACTTATATTCCGTTGTATAAGCGATTTTTACTTTTAAATATTTTAAATGGATTTTTGTCAATTAACGTATCTTTTATATTTGCATTAACATTTTAAAATATGATAATTGGTATATTTTTGATTCCGGATGATGACAAAATTAATTAACGTCGATTACTTAGACACGTTCTTTTCGCGTGTTTTTTTTTATTTATTTACATACGCCGTATTATTTTCGATAAAGTCTTTAAATACAAATACGCAATTTTAAAATACCATAAATTTAACGTCAAATAGATTTCACCTTATCTTTGAAATATTGAATTCGAATACTCGAATCAATTTCGATATTTTGATCTTTGAATTTTAGTACATTGACAAAGATAGTTTATCGTAATCAAATATAAGGTTTGAATTGCCTCAAGTAAAGGATTATAGTTATTCTCAGTTTCCGTTGATAGTTATAGCCCGTTTAAAAAACGTTATTTCATCGTTCACGATTCTTATCGAGTTTATTTCATAACGGGCAATTACCGGCGAGCGTGCAAATCCAAATAATTAAATTTTGTATGCATATCAATTAATCGTATCCAAATATTTAGGCCACATGCAAAAACTGTTGACGCTATAATTATGTTTCGAGCGGTGATTGAATTGCCGGCAGTTTTCTTCGTTTTTATAATCAATCAAGTGAGCTGAGCGAACAAAAACAGAATGATTACGTTTTCTTGTAAAGTTGATGTACGAACTGTAGAGCCTAGTTTTTTTTCCATCGAGGGATGTTTGCGTGTTTTGTGTATATTGTAACGCGTTTTGTGTACATTTTAGACAAATATTTGATGTTATTTATGACTTTTCAATGTGTGTCGATAACGCTCGAGTGTACGTATTTATTGATCGCATACATCAACTTGTCGAATTTGTATAAATAAAGAAGAGTTAATAATGACATCTCCGTATGTAAATATACATATTTTTTCATACAAGAGAGGTATTCGTCGTACGCCACATAAAAGTCCGATTGTGATCAAAGGCTTCACCCGTGGAACGGCAACAAAATCATCCTTCACCCGTGATAAGATAAAATATTACATGTCGCGTCGTAAATATTTATGTTTCAAAATCCCATAAAAGTATCGCATTCAAAAATAAGCATTTTTAAAATAAAAATGTAATAATTTTCCGCCGAAGTATGCAAGTGAAATTTGCGTAGGAGTGCGGCCACGCAACTCTTTTTTTGCGATTTGATACGGCATTTATTAGCACCGCGTATTATTTTAATAGTCGGTGCATTTAATGAAAGCTGTACTGCATCGCTCGCTGCACATTTTATAAGCGCACAGATCGTTACTCAACCAGAATATATAAAAGAGCCGTTAACGAACACCATTGAACACGTGACGGGCAACTTCAAGCTCGATACAAAATTTCATTCTACAGTCTTCCGCTTTTATTTCGAATTGAATTTAATTTGGGACGCTATTAGATATCATTTCACTCCTGCGCACAAATTATATTAAGGGACACACATAGGGAATTCGTTTAAATAGCTAATTATATTTTAAAAGTTGTCTAATTCTCACAGATGTAAATCTCTAACGCCAACGTGTAAATTCCGCGTAAAAACATCGTGTTTGCTTTGCTTAATAGAAACGACACTGTTAATTACTTAGAACGTTGAATTTCGTTCTCGAAAATAAACTTTAACTGCAAACAAAACTTGCATGTAAATACTTATGTGGATATTGTGCAAACGTTAGCGCATTACCAAAATCGAAGAGAGCCTTTAATTTTATTCGTAATGTTGCGTCTCCCTAGTCTGGCCGAAGTCACACGACGATAATCCGCCTAGTTCAGTAACACCCATGAAAATGCGACAATAGAATCAGATACGTATGCAAATGGACGATTTTCGGTCGGATGACTTTCTTTATCGAGGCTAGTTACGTTACCGCATTCAATGTATTCATTGTGCCACAATTATTATCTTCATTGTCGATAAAAATGTACATGAAAAATCACTTTTAATACACGCGTCTTGTTTACTCTATGTCTATCACGACAATTGATATTCGATAACGTCGCTTTTAATATTTATCGAATATTGTCCCTTGACTGTATTTTTATTGACGGTTTGTTGTTTTCAAATTGCTCGTTGCACATCCGCTGTCCATTATGTTTCTTTTCCTTCTTAGATTTGTGGAGGAGAAAGACATTAATTTAATTATAAAAGCAGCTCATTATCCATTTTGTTGCGTTCATTGTTAAGCTTAACCACCGTGACAAATTGCTGTGAAATAATGTATGCTGCTTTTACTATATCTAATATAAGTGCATGGTGCATGTTTGAATCGCATGTTTTTCTTAATAGATCAACGGTGGATAAACTTGAAAATTGTTATTTTTTTGGATTCTATTGTAATTTAAAAATATCGAGGTAGAATTAACGAACGTTGCAGTTAACTTCGGTACTTCTGAAATTAATTAAAGCTAAAATGCTTCTTTTATCTGATGGTTATTGTTTTCATTAACTCATGGATTTATATTCGATGAGTATTGTCAAGGCGTGTCTATGATTATTGTCTTACGTATAATTCTGAATGATTCATTCTGTAATATTCGTGATGTATGTATACGATTTGAATACGCAATGGAAAACGAATTTATTTTTATACACTAAGCAATACAATAAAATTTAATTATCCGTTTCTATCGAAAGCAAATATTCCACGCGAATGAATAGAAAAACGAACGACCGTTCCTCACGAATGAAATTTTCATATAGAACCAAAGAACTGTAAACAAAAAAAATTGAACCTTCCTACAAAATGCGACTGCGTATAAAAGCCTCGAATACTAAATTCCGACACCAAGAACATCTATTTTTTAAAATATATTATTTATAATACAAAGACTGTTATTAGGGGCAGATCGTTTTGTTGTCGTGCTGGTAAAACACGAGCGATCGTGTTCCGATGCGCCGTGTGATTTGTTTGCATCTATTTCATTATGTAAAGCGCAATGTGTTGAAAAAAAATATAGCACGTAACGATCGGTTATCCGCTTTTTTCTACTCAACGGACGTATAATCAATCTAACGCGCGTAATTTGAATATATCCGCCGTTTAATGCGAGTTCAGTACGTGAACTAGTTTTGTGATGCGCCGTTTGTTACCAGAGCTGGACTCGTGATTGACAATTCGAACTCGGTCCGTTCGAAAAAATCTCTCGATTAAGATAAATGTTCGAAATGTGTATTCGATACGAAAAAAATATTTAGCTATTGCTTCGGTCTCTTGTTCCGTTCCGGTTGCGGGACATTATTCTTCGACAACAGATGTGGATGCTTTTTCAATTATTTTGTGGTTTCATCGGAGGCGATTCTTTGTGTGTTCCTTTTGGGTCATTTTTTTTTTGTGTTGAATCATCACCTGGTATTTTCAGTTAGTGTTTGTAAAGAAGTCGTGATGTTATTGTTTTTGTAATATAGAATTGTAAATTAATGCTAATGTGAAAGTTAAAATTTTGGCAATGGATCATCTTTCGTAAATTTTATCGACCCAATTATTTAGATAAATATTTTTATAATTGTTGAAACCGTTTCAAATCATCAAATATTATCGAAATATTTGCGGTTGAAATAAACTTAACAACTTGAATAACTTTCAATTTTAATAATTATATTGAATCCTCAAATATGCATATTGATAATATGCGTGTTTTGTTACGGAGGGGGGGGGGATTCAATCGATTAAAGTAATTACTTAATAATTTCAGAACATATATAATAAAAAGTTACGAATTGATTACAAAATTTTCAATTTTGTTAATTATCGCTAAAGCAAAATTTCATATATGCTCATATTTGAAACGAATCATCAATTATGCATATTTCATTACGCACATATAATAATCTAATTAATGTTATCACGTAAAATTACGTGCGTACTAAAACTCTGATAGATAATAAAATTAATTACCGTGATTTTACAACCACTAATTACAAAAGCTCGTAAAGTGAATAAATTTGATTGTGTGGGAATAACGAAAATAAACATGGGAACTTCTTGTATGACATCCAACCTTATAGAAAAAGTGGTCTTGTTGTTTCGATCCGTTTCGACTGATACGACTTAATAACATTGTACAATATCGGCCAGAAAGGCAGTATTGCGCGAAGCTTAAACGGCGCTTTGAAATCGAGCTTTTGAGACCACAATGGCACCGATTCAACTGCGAAATAAGCCTATTATCTACGAGCTGATATTTATTGTATTATATTTATATTGTCAGAAATCTGCGGATTTGTCATCGTCGGACATCATTAGGGGGGCTTCTTTACCAGTGAAGATCAACGCTCAAAGAGCAACAGGTCGCTTTGTAAGGCGGTGCCAATATTTATTTCTATGGAAGCGAAGTCGCTTTGTGAATCTTGTGGAATTTATTTATCATTTGGTGAACGGCTTTTTCAGATAGTTAATATTCAGCATTGCATTCCACTTTTGAGTGGGTTTTTTTGGCGTGTCTTAAATTAAATCGGCTTAGAATGAACAAAATAAATTTTTTGGAGAACAAATTTTATATAGTCTGATTATTTTGATTCTTTTTTGTTCACAAGCATTGTTCATTTTTTTTTATTTCAACTTAAATATACTGTGGAAACCTTATTTTTTTTAATAACTCAATTTAATTATAAAAAATAATTGATTATTTATAAATCGGAAGTACTCATGTTTCGATTTCAATTAGTATTCCAAATTAAAATACAAATATATATTAAACAATTAACATTTGTGAATAGTTTATTTAATTTACCTAGCTGTATTAATTCTATCTGCATCTCCTAGGTCGTGTAAACTTCCACTTGGAACTTATTTATTTTCATTCAGAGCCGTAGCTAATATTCTTTACAGTTATAAATGGTTTGAGTAGATATCTTATTAAGGCGCATTTAGTATACCTAAAGTTCGTTTTAATCGCGTTTATTTAATTAATAGACGTACGTTTGGAGGTGTTCGCCGCGAGCGCAAAGAGTTAAAGCGCGCACACGAGTGTGTTTGAATAAGGTCTTGTGTAAATATATATGGTCAGCTGTAAACTCTCACGGATAGTTTAACTAGTGGAGCGTTATCCAGGATATAAAGTTGTCTAGGCTTTGTGGGTTTCCGACCATTACTTATCCCGCATTGCACTATACAAATATTGCCGTGGAAATTCTCACTTTTGTATCAGACGAGTGCTTTAGTATTCGTATACCGATTCCCGCAGAGCGCTATCCTTATTGGAGAGCATAGTTAAATTTTTATGCGGATCCTTTATTGCAAATTGCGAACGTTTATGCTCAATTGTGTGTGCGCTTTCTTAGAATTCCTTAATAATAGCTCTAGGTTATAACTTCTTTAAGGAGAGTCCAATTTCGCGCTCGGCATGATTTTAAACGAAAAGTGTTACACGAGTTGTTTTATAATGATTTCTTGTATGTTTTAAATTTATTTTTTGTTTGTGCTTTACCTTTAGAGCTCTCACGTTGTGCTTACGAACCCGTTTAATTAAAATTCGACCACGGAATTGCTTTCGGCGAACGCACAGAATTACGCAAAAAGGCATCCCTTTCTTTGCGTAATTTTTTTATTAATGAGGTATTTTAGACAGCATATTGTGCTTTTTTCGGTAGCTACATAAAAACAAAAACGTGTGTATGCTTTTTTATGTTTTTTTAATGAACAAAACAAACGCACATTTAAAAGACATTGTATTATCCGCGCGGGCAGAAGGAAAGCGGCATTAAGCGGAGACAACAGAAGCGCACGTTTATTAAAAGAAAAATGGATGGGTGCGCGAATCTCGCAGGATTTATTTTCATATTTATTTTCAAATGTAAAAGTCGCCTTCTATATGTATATTATTTTTTTCTGCCAGTTTCGCTTTGCATAAAAGTAAAATGCGAATCCTTCCCCGGCTTTGACCTCCGGCGACGCCTTTTCCCTACCCTCGCGTACAATTCCCATCGCCAGTCTAATTTATATTCAGAAAAGGCCTTTTGTTCGACAAACGTTCGCTGAATAAGATGTGAAAATTTATTTGGGGAAAAATGATTTATCGACTTGTTTTTCCGATCGCCGGACCGACTCGATCGGCCGCACCGTTTTTCCGGACAGTTTGCACCGGTTGACTTTCGAACCCCGCTTCCGATAACTGCTCGAAGAACTCCCGTTCGCGCCTTCAAAAGGTCTTATTTATTACCATTTGACTTTTACGATATTTGACGATATATCTCGTGTGCATCGGGTCCTTATAAATTGGCTACATATTTGTGTTTGCGAACGTTATCGAACTTTTACGCTGAGTGTGCGTTGTTGCGTCTTTTTTCGATTCGAAACTTTCTCAGTAGTGTTGGGGCGTTTGATGCATCGTCGTTTTTTATGATTATATGTTTATATTGTGAATATTTGAAAAATGCTTTTTATTTGTGTTTAAAAAACGTTAGATATGTATGTTATATTGAATATTCCGAAATGCAGTGAATAAAGTAGGTCATAGTGATATTAAAAGTCATATGGTGAATTCCGTAAAATATTCCGAATATACCGTTTTAAGCGATCGATTATGCATGTAGATGGTATTTAGTGGTGTTTCTAAAACGATCGTTTTTAATACGTGCATGCATCCATCAATCATCGACAATCGAACGTGTCAATCTTCGATTCGAAATCACGCGATTTCCAAACGATTATATTCAATAAAACCGGCATCGAAAGGTGAAATTAACCGTTCGGAAGCGGTTTTGTCCCTCTTTGGAAATCCGATTCTCGTATTAGCACAACAATGACATATTGTACTCTCATACGCGCTCTCGAACATATGCCTAATACATAGGTGTGACGTTTAGGTGGAGCGATTCACAAAAACAATTGACCCTCGAAATTGATACGATACCCATTTCTAATTGGCAGTCGAAATCGCTCGGCGTTCTGGTTCAATGACTATACTCAATTGCAAAATTACAATGGCGATACAATGACGGCTACATGACAAAGGAATGTCACCTCGACATCGCAAACGTCAAGAACACGACACACAAGGGATATTCATAATTGGCATCACAAATGAAATTCGTACACACAGTAAAATTTTCCGGATTGGGATTTTAGTTGAAAAGTTTTGCGGTCGGAAAATTCGATTTTAATATGTATTATTTTCGAATTATTTCAGCATCTGTTTGTTGTCTCTCTTTTTTCAAAAGTTCATTAACTTTTCGGATTTTTTTATAACGAGTCTTAGTTTTCATCAATACGTGACTATTTTCTCGCAGAATCGTAATTAAAATTCAGCCATCCAAAAAGTATGCTAAGAAGAATTTTTAATGTTTTCCTTTTTTTGAATGAAAAGCGTTGAACATTCTTCGTGACTCGTGACAGAAATTAAAGGCCTTTTTAAAATTCGCTTCACGCCCTCGTGGATTGAAGATATTTTGTACCGAGATGAAATCGGTTAGAAATTCTTGTTTCCCATGGGACTGCGGAAGAAATCGAATTTCCTTTGATTAGTCTCCGAAATCCTCATTATTGATGCGCCCACAGACTCGCAACATTTGTTATATTTGACTTTAATATATTCATAGACCTTTGGATTTACTCATTTTAACTTATTGATGAATAGAAATCAATGTCTGCTGGAAGTCGCCCTGAAAGTAATTTATATTTGAATGTCGCCATTTATTTGATTACTTCATTCAAATTTATAATAACAGTACGATCCAATCACAAAATTAGACAATAAATATATTTATAACATTTACTCTACAGTGATTTATTTATTTATTTATATTAAAGAATTATCATATTAAAATAGTATATAATTTAGTTTCGAAAAAAAAATGTGATTTTATTCCACTTACGTAAAACCGAAATATCCTCTTATTAATTACAAATAATCGAGGTGCCTTTTCACTACTTTTCTTGTCGCTTTCGGCCATATAACGTCTGCGCAACGTCTCACATATATAATTTAAACGACGTATTCACATATTATGGTATCCTTTAGTCTCGCCGAAATTTAAAATTACCTTTAATACCGACAGTTTCGCTCTCAAAAGTGACGCTTTATGAATTACGCGACACGTCTACATTAACATAATGGCTTCTTTCAGATAAATTGTTGCCCAATTTACAAGAGCAATTTATATCGATTGCAGATTGATTGATACAATACGTTCGAATTTATAGGCTAAATATTTTCGCTCGTATATTAATAAAAGCGTCTTGCCAAAGCTTTTTATCAAATTCTTGTATCTATGGATGATTTGATTTGTGTCATCTCTCTCAGCGACACTCATCCGATTTCCTCCAATTAAACGGTTAAATGGTAAAATTTCGTCTCTCCAAATTTGTGAAATGGTTCGAAAAATAATACCAACGCTGCCCGGGTATATATTAAGTCACGGGTCTTTGTTTCAAATCCCCCAAGGATCGACGTTCTTCAATTAGGCTTTACGTACTTTGCGTGATTGGTTTGAGGTTGAAGTCACAAAGCCGCGTCAGATATTCC